>JAUEJL010052662.1:0-20575 GCA_032274825.1 Drosophyllum lusitanicum
GCAATTCACGGTTGGGTAAATATATAAATTACCAAAATACCCCTATTAATGAGTAATTAATGACGTTAAAAACAGTTTTCGTACGAAAAACGGTTCTAATTTGAACTTTTGCATATATATATATATATGTTTCTACTCAATTTTCATTACGAAGATGTATCACTATATATATATATATATATATATATATTTTTTGTTGTTGTTGTTAATGACACTCTATATCCACCTCTTTCTTATATGTTCCAAGTTAAAAGATCCATAACATTATAATCATATTCTCACAATACATCGTAAGACCCACTTTACAAATTTATCCACTGAATTGTAATTAGAGTATGGATCATGACACCCCTACCCTATTATGTATGTGAGATGTTGACCTATTGATGTGTTATTTATATATGAGAGAGAAGGTACACCCAACAATACCCTTGTAATTATCCTTCCCCTTATTTTATTTTCCTTCCAAATCAACCAACAAAAAGTGTAAATGATGGAACTTAAGACATCCAATTTGGCTCCTCTGAAATTCATATCATCACCCCAATGTAGAAGAGATTCAAGTGGGAATTTTGGACGACCAATCTTCCACCATATGCCAATTTCTTTTAATAAACCCTTAGCCAAGGTACACCCAAAGAATAAGTGATCTTCTGTCTCGACTACGACTTCACCTACAGGACAAACTTTCGACTTTGACATTACACCTCTTTTGCCAAGTTAGAGAAGGTTGGAAAAATGGCTCATTCAATGACTTCATAACTTTTTAAACAAACATTAAATAACGAATCATATAATTATGTATTGAGTTAGCTTTTTTTTACATATTTTGCTAAATAAACCGTACATGAGAATATTATAAATCTCATGAAATAGATATTTAAAACACATCTTTTCCTATAAAATTTAAACTTATTTTAAAATGCCCCAAACGAAAAAAGTGAACCGAGAAAAGTTTAATCAAAACTTAAAAATCAAATAGAAAAACGGTAGAACTGAACAAGTTTAGATTGAAATCAGACAAAAAAAGAATCAAACTGCTAAATGACCACCCGAAACGGGTTGGTCCGGACATGGTCGACAAAGACCAACCTGAAAAAGACTAGACCAGGTTGATACTGGATATGTTAACCTCCAGTGTTCATCATCTTTCTAACGCCACTACCATCCCTCTCAATCCTCTTTATTTTAAAAAGAAAACGAATAAGACTGCAACGTCGGGTGGGTGAAGCTATGAGGGAATAAAGCTGGTCAGTGTTCCTATGCAACCCTTGAGGCCCGCCTCCTCACCCTCAGGTCGATAGCTGTTTGGATTTTAGTAATGATAAATTAAACAAGTTTGTTTATTTTTCTTTCCTTTTCTAAAATGTTGTTATGTTTGTGCATTTAGAACAACATTACATTAACAATATATTATAATGTTTCTAGTGAAAGAAGAAGTTTTCCCCCTCGGTGTTTGTTGTTAATAACATATGTATAGTTAATCATTAATGAATATGTGTTTGTTAAGTTGATTGTCATCCATGTCAATATATGCATAGAGTAAAATGCAACAAGATATGTATCAGGTAAGCTAAATAAGAATTTAGAGAAATTCATTCTTGAGATGTAAGGATCATGTGTGCTTAAGAAATTGTTTATTTAAGCATTTTTTTATTTTATTATACTAATCAGTAAAATGGTCTAGGATACTTTTTTAAACAATTGATTATCTGTTTATCTCATATATTATTACTTTAATCCTATTGTTTTTAAGATAAATGATAAAAAAAAACAAATAGTAGAGAAAAAACTTTATATAATTTAACAACCAAAAATCATATCCAATGACTCAATAAAATCAAATAAGTTAACCCATTTACTTGAATTAATAAATCAACCCATTTAATATTAAACAATTAAAATTTTATTTAATCAATATCAACCCATTTACATCCTACTTCCCTAGGCGGGCCTGTCTAGTGTATATTGGGCTTCAACGTCCTGTTCTCGAGTTTTTTTTAGGGTGGAAAGGAAAGGATTTGGAAGGAAATCTAGCTAAATGGTGTTCTTGAGTTTCATTTAAGGAAGGAAAAAAAAGGAAAGGGAGGGATTTAGAGGGGAAGTTTAGGCTTAATTTGTTTAAAATTCTTTCCTCCCAATTTTGAGATGATTTGGAAGGAAAGGATTTCCTTTTCTCTCCTTTCTTTTCCTCCCTTTAGTAAACTCGAGAACAGGGCGCAAGAGTGGCTCTAGAACAAGAGTCATTCAACTTCCACGAGAACGTTCTGGAAACCTTCCGTCGCTTCTTAAATCCATCCACAAATTTACAACTCAAGTCCAGGCAATTCTTTCCGTGGAGCAGGGATTTCTCATTCTAAATACTTCGATTTGCTTCTATCTTTTGGTCTCAATATCAACAGAAAGATGCTGGAATTAGAATTTAGAAACGTTCGATCATGCAAAGATCCGAACACATTCTCCTCAACTTTGAGTTTCAATCCTTGCATATTCAGTCCATTATATCGATTCACGTTAAGAGTCTCCTATCAAGTCGATATGTACCTCTTTTAATCATGTTTGTTTGAGCTTAAATCGCCTCAGAATAACCGGGTTTCTAGAGAAACACTGAAACTCCATTCGGTTCAGACAGTGGCGCACAACGACAGATTTCGAAATTGTTGCTTAGATCGACTATTTTTGAGTCTGCTGAATCGGTTTGAGGGTAAGGAACTTTTAATATCTATGTTTTTCCGTTCCTTCACCTAGATTCGTTCAGACAAATCTATTTGTTTTACGTATTGAATTCGTTTTCAAAACCCTGAATACGTGATATGATATTGCGCGTATTTCAACTAGTAATTTGGATTTTTTATGATTATGTTTATGCTGGTAAAGCGGCGTCCTGGAATTCTTGTAAAGGATGGATGCTTCCCAAGGACCAGCTATATTAAAAAAATGAATCTCCAATTCATTAATTTGTCGATCATCTGACCAAGATTGTTCAATCAACGTATGAGCTTTCTTTTGTCAAGATCGATACATATGATATGGCTTGACTACTTGTTTTGGGATAATTTCTCGATTTTTCCATTTTTTTTGTTTAAATAAATTTTCAAGTGTTGCTTTTGACAGGTTTGTACTATCCTCTATTTTTGAGGGGCGAGCATGCGGCTTAATAGATCGAGAAACCTGATGAACTGAAGGTCCGGTCTTCGGCCAATGTTTATTATAGATTTCGGATTTCGATCCATTTTGTTTGGTACAGTATATAAAACAACTGAAAACTCTGATGAACGAAACCAAACCGGAGTGAGACCGGTTTGGACCGGGAAAACTCTGCTGAACAGAACCTAACCGGAGCGAGACGGGTTTAGACCGGGACCCGTCGGTTCGGTGTTCAGTCTTAGGTTTTTATAAATTTAAGGTTTGAGTTCGGTCCAATCGATCTCACCTCTACTTAAAAGGAGTTTGAGTTAATTTAGGAATAGTGATGACACAGAGACCGAATCATCCCCCACAAGTCCACTACTATCGTTAGTAGAAAATAAGAACCAACAAAGTCAAAAGAAATATTAGAATAAAAAACAACACAAGTCTATAAATATGCTTAACTTTCTTGGCTTGTAATTGCTATCGTTTAAGAAAAAACCTTCTTTATATTAAAATGAGCAAATTGTTTACAAAAAAAAAAGAAAAGGAAAAAAAACTTCTTTAAACAAAAATAATGAATAAGTTTTTAACACATTAACATCATTTTTGCTTAACACATTGAATCTGACTTTCTCCTTACCTATCTTCCCTTTTTTTGGCTTTATCTTTGTGTTGTCTACTTCACTTCATCGATTAGGTTAGATTACACTGTTTTATTTTGCCACCTTGTTTTTACCGGATGGATTTTACTCTGTTGATCAAGGTTTGTCAGATTTGGGTTTCTGTTTCTATTTTGTAGATCCATTGGTTAGGGTTTGATTGCCTGGCGTTCCAGGTTTGAGTTGATGGTTCTTGAGTTTTAGTAATGTGCTTGACGAAACCCAGGCACTTAATTGGTGGTGAGTGTGTTTGTCAAGATAGAGATCAAAGGACCTAAAACAAGGTTTTGTTATTTTTGATGACAGTGAAAGAGGTAGTTGGTAGATGTTTACCATAGAGGTAATGTATCGGGTTAGGTAGAACGTGATACAACTCTCCAAAACTATTGTAGCGTTGAAGAATGGTACATGTTTTAAGATCCTTCACGAAAAAGCCAAAATGATCAAATTCAATAGATACAAAATTGTTTGTGGTAAAGCGTCAAACAGAAATGAGATTTTTAACCATTTGATTTGAAACGAGGTCATCCTGTAAAGTAAAATGGCTGTTAGATTGAGGTAAAAAAGTTTTGTCAATTAACTCAACCGGAAGTAAAGCACCATTACCAACTATGATGTATTTAGAACTGGTAATTTTGTAAAGAAAGTAAGTTACCTTGCATTGGACTGAGGTTGTAGAAACTATAGGCTACGCAAGTGGTAATGATGTCTGAAAAGATATAGGTTGTTCAGTTTGCAATTGATGACTAATAGGGCGAGGAGATGGCGGCTGATGAACTGGAAATGGCGAAGGTAATTGTAACACCGAAATCTTCAAGTCATTTTTTCTAAATCGCTGTGGAAACGTTACTAATTTTCATATTTGAAATCACCCATAAATACATTTCACTGTTTACAAAATACAGTATCTATTTGTGTTACAAAAGATTTACAAAAAACGGCTCGTCTCTAATTAAAACATAATATCATAGCGTTGGTCAAATTCCCCTTCTCACACAACTCCAGCTAAACAACGGAACTCACTGAACCTGTAAAAAGAAATCAACTGTGAGGAATTAGCACAAAACTAAGTGAATGGAAGTTATAAACAAACAGCCAACAGTAACAACCAAAATCACATAAACAACATATCACGAACAAATCTTACAAGCCCACATAAATCTAGAGGACCGGCGGTTCTGCAGAACCGGCAACTGATGTGGGCCAAAGCAAAGGTTTACCGATAGCTATTTGCTACTTGGTACAGTTAAAGCCCCTTAAGTTGCAACGCATGCATCAGAAGGTCTAGAACTGTGCAACCAATAGCAAATAAGCCCAGCCCAATAACACACGTTAGCTGACCTCCATCAACCATGTATGCATATCATTAACCATACGTACAGGTTACACTATGTGCACATACCATTAACCATGTACACAGGTCCACAACACCCAAACAGATATCCAAACATCAATCAACAAATATCAGACTAAAAGTCTATCATAGCGTCAATATCTCAATATCAAGTAACCAATAGCAGTTACCACAAATACCGCTCGTGAGTAACCTCCACTCACCTCTGTTCTTAATCGCACTTGCTCAGTTGACTAATGTCACTGAGTTTTCGCAGTTCCTGAGAACTCACAACATCGAAATCAGTCTTCGATTCATAAATATATATTCACATATATTTATATCAAACATAACTATATACATCAGGTTAGAATCACACATAAGCAAGCATATAACATGCTACAAAATCGAATCAGCAAACAAAAGTTCCAAAATGATATTCTGCCCGGACGCATCACGTCCAACTACCTGACACATCGCGTCGCGCAACTTTCAAAAGTCAGACCCCAAAGTCGGATCATGCAAAGTCGGACCACCAATGTCGAACCAAAGGTCGGACCATCAAAAGTCGGACCAACAAAGTCGGTTGGCCAAAGTCAGACCAAACTGGGGACGCTTCGCGTCCATTCATCCGACGCGTCGCGTCACACCATTTCCAGACCTGCAACTTTGCTTTCTGCCTTCTTCCAGCTTTATCCAAACTCATCAAAACACACTTAGAATTCTGGAAAACGATTTCTAACAAAACTAAACCAATACAAACTTCATATAGCATGTTTACAATCATCAAAACACATCAAATCCATTTAAAATCACCAATCCAATAAAACCCACATATAAAGTTTTCTTCAACTTTCAACAATGGTGTTCTACACTATACACATGAAACTAGCAAGAAAACACAACAAGATGATCATAAATCATGCTAGAAACATTAACCAACATTTAGTTTGAATTAACAATCACCAACTCTCCAATTCAAGATTTCAAGTTTACTTTCTTTTGTTCTTCTTCTTCACAAAGGTCGCACCATACACACTTACACACACACATAAGATTTCCGGATACTGCAAAATGAGGAGGTGATAATTTAGTCAAGTATATCCACACATTTTTCCTTGTAGAGGTGGACTTAACACTTCCATTTCATTCATACATACACACACACACTTACACATACATACCTACATACTCAATAACACACATAATTCAACCAATCATACTAGCATGAGGGGGCATCACCATCTTTTCTAAATAACCATAAACACGGTGTGCTACTCTGCTTTCTAGCATACAGTAATCCAATTAATTAATCTTTCATAATTAATTAACATATAACGAGGTATTTTCTACAACCCTCGTGCAAAACTGAATTTATCTAACTCATAAAATCATGCGATATAAAATATTCATTTTAATAACATATTTACACATAAACATATGTAAACAAACACAAATCACTCACCACCGACCCACTCACGTCTAGGTCGGGTTTTCGGATGTTACAGTAATACCTGTTGTTGGGTCAAGTAAAATACAGATGTGGAAGTAAACCGGGGTTGACTAATGTAGGCATGATCTGGACCAAGAATTCTGGCATATTGTTGAGCTGAATTATTTGTACCTGCAAAATGGTTAGTAGTGGAAGAACCACTAGGTGGGCAATATTGAAGAATTAGCAGGTAGTTCAAAATTTTCTTCTCGAGATTCATGCAATAATAGCATAGTTTTGGCTTCAAGGAGCGAGGGGAATAGTTTAGTGTTGGTGATAACATCAACTATACTATGATAAGATGAATGTAATTGTCTTCGAATTTGCATGACTAATTCAATATCAGTAGCTTTGGAATCAACATTAGCTAAGGCATCAACTAGGTTTTTAAGACAATGACAGAACTTAGTAATAGAAAGAGTGTCTTTTTTTGTATTGCGAAATTGTTCTTGTAATTGAAGCATGTGAGACATTTTATTATTGAAAAGAAACTCATAAATATTGTCATAAAGGTTTTTAGCAATAGAATCATCACCAGAAATAATTTGCAAAAGATTGGGTCACATGTAGTATAAAGCCAAGACTTTATGCGAGAGTCGATGGCTGCCTAGTCTTCGTCATCATCACCGGAAAGTTTAGATTATCCGGTGATGTGACCATACACTTTGGTGGCTTTACACATATCAGTAAATATTCGACACCACAATTTATATTTAGATCCATCAACTGTGAGTTCAAAAGAGAATTGCGAGTAAACATTGCTTAAAGCGTAAACAAGTTGATAAGATAAGGGAACGGTGTTTGAGGCGGTAACTGAGGACATGATGATAGTAAACAACTACTGGAAAACTGCCAAAAAAAATAAAGACAAACAAAATATGCAAGGTAAAACATGCTTACTTTCTATAGAGGGAATATAGCAGTCCCCCACGTAAACCGTGAGCAGCGGAGAGCCTAGCAGCTGGCGGCGGCAGAAAGACAACGGAGGCGGGAGGGTATTGGCGGCGGTGTAGGTGTAACCGGCTACCAGAAGAACAACCTTCAAACAGTCGACCAGAAAACAACGTTGTAAACGGTGTTGTAGTTGTCGAAGCAGTCCAAACCGTTCATAAAAGCAAACAGCGACGGTACGGAACAGTCCAAAAAGGCGAACGTTGGTAGGACCATAAAGCAAACCAGCGAAAAAAAGAAAAGCAAGCGGCAGCAACAATACTTAATAAGACTAATGGCAGACACAAAGAAAACCTCCAATCAAATATAATAGGCCAAAAGCAATCGGTGGAGAAAAGAACCAAAAGCAATTGGCGGCGGAGCTAAGGTCGCCGAAAAGGAGAAAAAAACCGGAGTTTTTTAGGCTAGGATCGATACCATGCTGGATTGTGGAAAAACCCTCTTAGAGTTTGCATTGCATTGCATATCAATATATAAACAAAATAGTTATGCAAAGGACCCTGTACTATGTACAAGTGAAAAGAATAAATTAAGATACACGTCCTCTAACACACCACCTCAGTTCGAATAGGAGGCTCTTGAACGCTCAAGTTGTTTCTGAAGTTCAAGAAGAGCTATGTAGAAAGTCCTTTAGTAAAGATGTCTACAAATTAATATGTTGATGGAACATGCTGCACTCGTACATGCCCAATAACAATGTGTTCCTTGACAAAATGTAAGTCTATTTCCACATGTTTGGTTCTTTGGTGTTGAACTGGGTTAGAAGCTAAGTATGTGGCAGTAACATTTTCAAAAAAAACCCACCGTGATATGATTTAAATGAAACAACTCCATATGAAGGTTGCAAAGCCAAGCTGCTTTCTTGAACTCATTTATTTACGTTAATGTTAGGATATAAGCTACAAATGAACTATTTATTGTTCTCTTTTTTTAAATAGATAAAAGGCATGTGTTTAAAACCAGACATGATCATGAAGATCGTAAACAAGAAAAAGAACAAATAGAAACACACCGTTGAAAGATGCAATCATGATCTTTATAGACTAAGCATATTTTCTTAACTAGAATTGCATCATACGATGACAAAGCGTATTTTCTATATTCATTACTATTACATTTTATTTATTCAACTTATGTAATACACGAGTTTCTAACCTAACATCCAATATATGATCGTCAATTTGTAATACACGAGTTTCTAACCTAACATCCAATATATGATCGTCAATTGTAGGCAAATCCCCATCACCCCTCGGGGAATTTCAACTTGTTATATATATATTTGGAAATTTTTTTAATGTTTCAGTTTTAAATTTTAAACTCGATAAAAGTTGTCTTAAATAAACTTGAGTCCATACAAAACCAAACTTATTTGCTGTTCAAGATTAGAGCAACGAGAGGTGGGACCTCTTTTTAACATTACAAAACGTATTTACAAAAGGTCTAGAATAATAAACAAACAGTAAACATACATACATATGCACAACTAATTGAATTATAATATTTTCACAAACATTAATTACTTCACCATAATATAATACATATAAACTTGTATTAATAAAAAAGAGTGTAGCTAGGTAGAAACAGCATGCAACTGGTTGCAAGATCTTGACACTTTATGTGCCAATCTTGTTTACTTAAATACTCTCATAGTATCCACCATATGTGATCTGAGCCTTGACCAAAGGAACTCCTCTCACCGCTGACATTGCTTCATTTGCCTTCTGCACCACTTGCTGTATCCTCTAATTAATTTACCGCACATCCAATATTTAATGTCAGTAAAACATATCTAACTCAAGTTCATTTGCGGTAACTTACAAAATCAGTTGATTAAGGCTCAATTTTGACAATGACTTGCGTATTTTTTTTCTTTTTCCTTTTATAGTACGTTGTCTTGTCTTTTAAGATTCGAAAATGGGATCCATGATATGTAAATGGTAAAGAAAAATTATTAAGTACCCAGTAAAACTAATCAAAGAATTTCTCAAACAAAAAAGTGACCAAACCTTGTTTTCTGGGTGGATCTGAATTCTAAGCTTTTTATTTTGGTGTTTGTGTCTTCTGCCATTTCCACATATGATGATACAAATGGTAGCAGCAGCCATGCCAACTGAACAAAAAACACCAATCCCACTTAAACCCCACTTCCAAATATTCAATCTTTGTTTACTTTCATTCCAGGCAACCACTTCTTCCTTGATCATCTTTGAAGGTGATGAACAATTGACCATGCGATGATCACCATCCTTTTCCTCGTATTGAAACGAGCCTGCAGTCTCATTACGAGACAAATCGGATTCTCGAGAACTCAGTCTAGGAGAATCCATTTTCATTTCGACAAATTGGTTTTCTTTCTTGAAGAAAACATGAAAGATCGGATCTTGATCTGACTCCGGCTCAGGCTCAGGCTCAGGCACAGACTCAAGCCCGGATGAAGTTTCTGTAGACTCCATGATCGTAGTTGGGAGTTTGATGATTTCTTTAACCTCTTCTAATTTATGATCCAATTGCTTTTCAAATCTTGGTTCCTCTGTGATTTGGGATGTCCGCAGAGTGTTGAAGTAATTTGGTTTGAAAAGTTTTTCGGGACTCCTGACATATTTTCTTGAAAATATTTTCTCGTCACCATCATCATGGACTTCAAGAAGCCCATCATAAGCAATATTCACCCATCCTTCATCTTCAAGATCCATTTTCTTTCTCTTTCTTTTTTTTTCGCATCAAAGGTCAGATTTCATGGATTCAAGAGGATTAATTCCAAACAAAAAGATGAAATTTTGATGAATCGATTGAAGATGGTTTAGTAAGAAACCTTGACTTGGAGCAGAGTCGCCTTGAATGGTGTCTTATTGCACTTATGATGATGGTGTGGATGATACATAGCATATGCACATCATTATCTTTTTTTTCAAAACTTGACAAATTTAGGGTGGTCCATGGGACCTACGTGATGTTTACCTAATACATTTCATAATGTTCCCTTTGATATTTTATTGGGAATTTTCTAGTAGGATTGGTTCACAGTTCTTTGTCACCATCAATCTTCTTTAATGTTTATTAATTTAAAGTCAAATGAAACTTCGGGTATATACAACTGGTCTCTATAAGATATATATTAATTAATTAGTTACGATACTAATTAGGGGCAATTTCATAACTTAACTTGTAAAATGTTATATATATATAAAAAATCATATATACCAAAAGTATGCTTTAAGAATTATTGTAATTTATGTATTAAAAACTTATGTTTTAGGTATATACCATATTTTCCCAACTAATTAAATCGAAATATAAAACATTGTGATTATCCAAAAAATGAGAAAAGGATGGAAGGCCCATCCAAACATCTATATGTGAAAGAATCTATCCATACTTTATCTCTCAATAATACTACTTAACTAATTATATTGGAATAGCCTTAAATTAAAGAGGGACAATGCTTTGCCCACAAGGAACATACATATGCCTCCTGCCCCTTGCATATATAATTTTTTAACCTTAATATTAATGATTGGTTTGATGTCATTTAGGGCTATTTGCGTTAGATATTTATTTATTATTAATTTAATTAGTTTTGATGAAATTCTAAATCAATACACATTACATTAGTTTGAGATAGTTTCATGATGCAAATAATTAAAGACGGAGTAGTGAAAAAAGCAAGTTTATTTCTATAACTGCGTATTTATTTAATAGCACCATCACACCTGAGAGTTTTATTTAAACAAACGTCGATCGTATCTCTATATACATGATCTAATGGAATACCGTGTCACAACCTATGAGTAAAGAAGGATCCTATTTGCAAAACTAAACACTCATGGATGATCTATTGGACTATTTGTACACCATCGATCACGAAATCCACCATAAACTTTGATGTCTCTCTCTATCTCTCTCAACAACGATATAGCATGTTTAGTAATTTTAGTGTAACATGAATGATTTAGCTAAACCTAGTAAACGAGTTTGGAGGTGTCGAGCGCACATTCGTTCAAGTTTTAACTGAAATTTTATATCCAAATCTCGGGGGTCAAGATGGCAGTGTCCCTAATAGGGTTCAATGTACGAAAATGTAATAAAGTATGTTTATTTTAATATTGTGAGCAATGAACTATACTTTATTCGTAAAAATACATTAAACTACTCAAGATTTTCGGTTAATGTAACGTGACGTGCAATTGAATTACTTAAAACGAACACCACTTACATACACGAGTACATGGTTCAGGTCAAATTAGAATGACCCGCCCGCCCGATTCGTACAAGACGGGAAGTTTCATTTCATCTTCCCTTTTCAATCAATTCTAAAACAGGCCAGAGCGAAAGAGCTAGGGTTTTCCCAAAAGCAACCGGAAAAGGCTATCGGAGATGGACGCTTCAACGGAGAAGAGGCCGGAAACCGATAAGAATACTAACAATAACTCTCAATCAGATTACGATTCATCTGAAGATCGCGAACGGCAATCGCGCGAGCTTAAAGCTGGTCTACATCCTCTCAAGGTATTTCTCAATTAGATTAAGTTCGTATGCGATGAATTGTCATTTTCTGCGTCTGATATATCATTTAGCACCCGAGTGCAATTTGGGTATCAATTAAGTTATTTGCAATCGGATGTTGTTCTTTGTTGTAGTGTTTTCTTTTTTTAATTAATTTCGACGGAGGATTTCATGAAGAAGTTAGAAGAAAGATGTTAGTGACAAATCCGCATCATAGATGTATTTTTGGAGTACCAGTTTTGACATGGAAATGGGTTGCAATGCTTTGATATCATTGTTCAGAATGTTGTTGGATTAGATGTGTTAGTACGCAGTCAGGCGGTAGTTCCATCTGAGAAGCATAATGAAAATAATTTATTTGCTTGGTTTGGCAGGATTTTACCCATTTGTGCATTTTCGTTTAGTAGCCCATGTTGTTGGTGCTTACATTAAAAACGTATCTATTTTTGCTTGGAGTGTATTAACTAGCTTCATTGTTATTGCTGTCAATTGAGCATTGTGTATTGTTATCAATGGGAGTAACTTAGCCGCCTTTTATATTAGAAGCAAGTAGTTAATCTAATTCTTGTCTTTGCGTGTGTGGGTGCGAGGGAGAGGTGGAGAGGGAAGTGAGGGTATGCCTTGGCCTTATAGAAGCTGATTTTGAAGGGATGAGTGAAAGTATTCCCTTAAAATGGTCTTGGTCTTGCTCTTATTTGTTCATGCCTGCGTCTTTTTCACATGGACATCTTGTACGCGGTTAATCATCACTATCAATATGATCTTCGAACTATTCTACTTGCTTGGGGAAAGGAATCTTAGGATACATATGCCAAGCACACCTACATCTTAGGGATTTATTTGCTTGGGGTTGAGAGTTATCATGATTCTTAACTGGCCCTTCAATGGAGAGACGGCATGATTGCATGAACTTAAAAGGAACTGCTCCTCATTTCTATGCCGGTCTCTCTTCCATAGCTGTTTACATTGTTTGATGACAGTTGAAAGACGGCCTCACCTGTTAGCTATCTCATCGTAATATTTTTAATTGTTGAAAAAATAAATTTGCTTGAAAATTTAACTTCACAAGTTTGCATAGATATATAATGGAGGTATAGATCTGCAGTTTGGATTGAATTCTGTTGGTTGCTATTCTTTTGTATTTTGGTGCATGAGTATTTCTATGTTTATTGGCATCTTTTAGAGTTTGCCAGCATTATCTTTTGATCATGCATTTATGCTTTTTTATCTTACTCCAACAGAACAAGTTTGTATTTTGGTACACTCGGCGCACACCTGGAGTCCGAACTCAGACATCATATGAGGACAATATAAAGCAGATTATGGACTTTAGCACGGTAAAAATTTATCATTATACTTTGTTTGTAGGTTGACATTAGCCCATCACTAGTCTGTAAATGCAAACTTAGGCTTCATTCATCTTGACAACTATGTTCTGCATTAACTACAGGTTGAAGGTTTTTGGGTGTCCTATTGTCATTTGGCTCGCCCGTCATCTTTGCCAAGCCCAACTGATTTACATCTTTTCAAACAGGGCATTCGTCCCCTTTGGGAGGTACAAATGATTTTTGAACTTTTACTGATTTATCAGTTAACAATCATTGCCAATTCTTCCACTTTAGTTTAGTTTGACTAAAAGTTAGCACACATGCCTAAATATCTGGTTTTATCTGATTTATGTTTTCGTAGGATTCTGCTAATTGCAATGGTGGTAAGTGGATAATACGATTCAAAAAGGCTGTCTCGGGACGTTTCTGGGAGGATTTGGTAAGGAAAAAGAAATATCTTTGTGTGTGCATTGTGACACTTGCCTGCATCAATCATTTTAATCCTTAAGTGGTCCTATGGTCCAATTAATTGGGTGATCAACCGAAATCTGGTGTTTGACTGAGATCGGTTGAAGTTTTGAACTTTGAATTGGATTCCAACCGAGTTTAGTTGTTGACTGAAGTCGGTTGAAAAACTCTGCTTTGATATATGAAAATCAGAGTTTGCTATTTCATTATCCTTAGAACAAACATTTCTTTCAAAATTTTCTTTTATTTGTTTAATTTTATTTTGAGTTGTTTTTGAAAACAAGTGTTCAATCTACATAATAAAATAAAACAGGTAATTTACAGTAAAGCATGTGCTATGATTAGTAGCATGAATTTCAGTTATGTGATACTAAATCATTATTCTAAATTGATCCCTTAATGGTGCAATTAACGGCATCATTTATCTATATCCTGATTCTCATCCGTTAATTTTGTTGTTGTTGGAGTGGGTGCCAGGTTTTAGCATTGGTAGGTGATCAACTTGATTACAGTGATAATATATGTGGCATCGTGTTGAGCATTCGCTTCAATGAGGACATATTGAGTGTTTGGAACCGCAATGCTTCTGACAATCAGGTAAAGGTTCCCAAACATTCCATATTATCTGCATGTTCTGTAGATGTGGCAATTTCAATCTCTTTACATTTGAATGGGTCCAGTTTGGATGTGTTTGTTCTCAAAGGAGTCTAATGGAATTATTTGGTCAGAAGTCAGTCAAAGTCATTTTCTAATGCATACCACCTTTTAATTTGTAACAATATTGTTTTTGTAATCATAATCAACACATAAATAAACTCCTAAACACGGATAATAGATGTGTTTGCACCCAGCTGGTTTCATCAAGCACGGGTGACGTATTTAACCAATTAACCCTGAACTTGCTTTGAGCTGTAACTAAGGGAAGAAGGGGGAGTTTAGGCCAATTTTTCTATGAAATCTATCCCCCAAAAAATTAGAGGATTTGGATGGAAAGGATTCCTTCCCCTTTCCTTTCCTCTCCTTATTAAACTCAAGAACAGGGTGTTAATGTTCATATATGTTGTTGAAATTCTTTTCTGGTGAACAGGTGGTGATGGCTTTGAGAGATAAAATAAAACGACACTTAAAGCTTCCTCATGGGTATGTCATGGAGTATAAGCCTCATGATGCTTCCCTGCGTGATAATTCATCATATCGGAACACTTGGTTGAGAGGATAGACAAGAAGGTGAGCAAGTCCTTAAAGCCCTCATGCTCTTGGGATACTTATGATGGTCAATATTTCTGGTCCTTTTTCTGTTTCACTAACCTACTTTTAACATTAAAGAGAAAAGCACATTTGGCATGTACTCATGATTACAGATATGTTATGCATTTGCTTAAAGCTCTAATCACTCCCATAATCATCTTATCTTTGATGGCATATAGACTTGATTCTTAGAGATAAAAGAAGTTGACTTGAGAGTAATGAGACTTTTTGGTATCATTACTTACTAGTGCTATACTGCTTAACTTGAACTTTATAAAATTACATAAATCACTTTCATCCTCACACCACCTGCCTCCCCTTTCTTCAATCAACTAAATGGATTCTTGAATTTTGGTCATTACCATTTCTTTGAAATGAGTATGTCATCACTTTTAAATAAATTAAAAAGCATGTATTAGAAGCATCAAATGGAATACTTTGTACAAATTAAAAATCACAAGATCTATTTGTGAAACTGAAATATTATACATTTATGCCATGTGTTCCGTCAGGATGACCTTTTCAAGAAAATACAATGTTATACAGCAGGCCAGCAGGCTTAACATTGTATTAGGTTTATGTTTGCGGGTTTGCATCACTTGACAGAACTTGACTTAATTAGTTAACTGAATTGAAAAGTTTAACCCTAGTTAAGTTGGGCTGTAATTATTAACGAGCCTAACAAACATGACTTGCTCGTGTTCGATTGTTACATGTGTGTGTCCAGATTTGAAACAAGATTTTGCAGAATTTGAGGCTAGTACAACTCTCCTAGGTGTTCTTGGGGGGTTGTTAAGATGTTGCACTCAAATGATGGTGGGTTTTGATTTATGTGGTGTACGTAACACAGAGTGTTAATAGTATTCGATTGTAATCATTTTTTGTGTAAAGGAAGTCGAAAGTGAGCAATGAATACTCGAGATTTGTAGCTTGAACTCAAATGGGTCATTTTGGTTGAAGATTTAATTAGAGTAGTTAGCAAGTGTTGAGATAGCTCATTTGTGTTAGAAATCATGTTTTATGAATATGTAATCTAGATTTGGGCCATTAGAAGTTCTTGAAAGTGTAGTGATTTTGGGTATGAACTAGTGAGTTGACGGCACAGGTGTTGTTCATCCTTACGCCCTGTTCTCGAGTTTTTTTAGCGAAGGAAAGGAAAGGATTTGGAAGGAAACCTTTAAAAATGGTGTTCTTGAGTTTCACTTGAGGAAGGAAAGGAAAGGAAATGGAGGGGTTTGAAGGGGGAATGTAGGCTTATTTTTATGTCAAATTTATCCTCCCAAAATTGGAATGATTTGAAAGAAAATGATTTCCTTTCCTTTTTTTTCCTTTCCTTTGTAACTTAAAACTCGAGAACAGGGGGTTGGGAAACTAGTTGTAAACTTGATTCAAGATTTATGAAAAGTTAGTTGTTGGGTGCATGTTATTTTGATCACTTTGTTTTAAAAAAAATTAATAATATAAAACCGAGGTAGATGCCAAAATTCCAAAACATTGTCTTCCGAGAACGAGGAGGAACCACGTAGTCTGAGATTCTGAAACAACTTCAACTCGATGACGGACCAAACCTCCTCCGTCACCACAACCACCACCACCACCACCACCACGACGTCCGATAACCAACCACCGCCGACCACCTCAGGTAACGTACCACAACCACCTCTGCTCATCCCACACCTCCCCGACGACATTGCAATTCAATGCATCGCAAGAGTTCCACGGCCCTACCATACCTCCCTTTCACTAGTCTCCAACTTATGGCGGTACACCATACGCTCTCCACACTTTTTCGCCACCCGATCCCTCCTTCACTCCACACAACACTCACTCTATCTCAACATCCGCCATAATTCTTCTTTCAAGTGGTATTATCACCCAAACCCTAATCCTAAAAAGAAAGGTCTTCTTTCTCCTATCCCTCCTATCCCAAGTCAACCCGTTGGCCCTGCATATGCCGTTCTCGGCCCTAAAATATACTTAATTGGCGGTTCAATTAACGATATTCCATCGACGTCCGTTTGGGTACTTGATTGCAGGATCAATAAATGGGAAATTGGGCCTAAAATGAGGGTTGGGAGAGAGTTTGCAGCTGCAGCAACTGTGAATGGAAAGATACATGTGATGGGTGGGTGTTTGGTGGATAACAGGACAAGGTCAGTTAATTGGGCGGAGGTTTTTGATCCTGTGGTGGGGGTGTGGTGTGCGCTACCTAGCAGTTCGGTGGATGCTAAGGACAAATGGATGCATGCTAGCGCTGTTATAGATGGTAAGATATATGCGATGGCGGACAGGGGTGGAGTGGTTTATGATGTGGTGGAGATGGAGTGGGGTAAGGTTCCAAAGAGGCTTGATTTGGGATGGAGGGGGCGAGCGGCGGTGATTGACGGGGTTTTGTATTGTTATGATTATTTGGGGAAAATCAGAGGGTATGATGTGGAGAAGGATGTTTGGAAGGAGTTAAGAGGGGTGGAGAAAGGGTTGCCGAAGTTTTTGTGTGGTGCTACAATGGTTGATTTGGACGGGAGTTTGTGTGTGGTGTGGGAATGCAAGGAGAGTGGTGGCGGCGGTGGTGGGAAAACAATGAATATTATGTGTGCAGAGATCAACGTTTGCAAGGATGAAGATGGAGGATTAAGTGGCTCCGTCTTGTGGGTTGATGCTATTCTTTCAGTTCCTGTTGGTTCTTCAATTCTGCATTGTATGGCTGTTGCTTTGTGACTTCCCTCAATCCCTTGTGTTACCAGGGTATGCTTTCTATCTTTGTAGTTAATATAATATACTTGAGTTACTGCTGATTGACTACCTTTATATTATCATTGTTGGTTCTTGATGGATATAGATTACTGATTTAGAGGGAAAATAAGAAAAATAAATAGTGAATCTTTGTGACATATACTGAAAGATTTTGGTTTGAGATCATATAAAATATCTTAAGAGCCTCTAACTTCTAATTGACTATGACTATTTTGATTTGACTTCTCTTGAAGCAAATAAAACAAGTCTATCGAGATCAAATGTTTATCTTTTTTGTCTGGTACAAAGAGAGTTTGTTATGCCAAATAAAGTTGGATTGTGTACATTATAGCTTCCCCATGTTTTATTACATAATCATCTTAACATTTTAACTTTATATTAGCCAAACAGCTATAAATGACAACTTAATTAATTATCAATTTTGTTGCGTTAAATATCATATATTCCTAACTTGCTGTGTCTGGAATTGGATGTTTGAACACCTGTGGGCTGTGTGAGGATAACGTCATAATCAATTGCTGCTTTGTCGGTAGTTGGAAATTGACTTTATTGTTCTTGCATATAGTAATTAGATAAGTTACGTATATACTTTATTTTGGCAAGTTGAGCTTGATGGATACGTGCTTCAAATCGAGGAGTGTTAGGAGTCTTGTAGGTTGTAGCCCATTTAACTATTTAAGGATTGACTTTATTATCAATGAGAGAAGATTTAGGCTTTTAGCTTTAATACTTATACATGTTGAAAAGTCTATAGTGTTGATGCTTGTGAAGGGTCATTCTAGTCTAGTGATACTGTTAGTTAGTACTAGCCTTTGAACAATGAAAAAACGCTATTTTACAACTAATGAGTTAATGTCCGATCTCCTATCTTTTCAGATCTATATTTCTTCTTCGTTCCCAACTTGGTGACTATTCGAACAAATATTTGCCATCTTAAACATACTGGATCGACTTTTGTTTCTCATTCATATAGAGTTGAATTATAGTGTTAAATATGATAACATGTGTTGATGCATATCATAGCATTTTTGGCATGTTTTGTGTGTAATAGGCCTATCCTTTCCGCTGAAGTCAGACAGTTAGGGTTTATCTTTGAAAGAAACCTGACATTCACTAAAGTTGTGATTTAGTCTCTAAACTTTTTTCGTGATTAGTTAACTCCTCAAAGTTTAAAATGTCTGGTGCAGTCCCTAGTTTTTTAAAACAAATAAACTTTAGGAACTTAATGATGTAAATATTTGTATGTTTTCTTTGAAGTTGATGATGTTGTTTGCTTTCATTGGATCTTTAAGTTGTATTCTTTTTGCAGGATCTTGAACAATTCCTGTTAACAGATTGAACGATTGAATACCCGACTCAATTTCAAGCATACAAATTAATAGGGAATACCAGGTATCATTAATTGTTTAACGTGTTTGTATCATATTTTGTACCATTGTAGTCTTGTCGACAAATAAAAAGGCGTTTTGTCGGAGTGTTGTAAAAGCTCTTGTAGTACATTTGGTTTGTATATATTGTAAAACTACTTCAAAGTTAATGACACTTGTTCCTTCTTGACCCTTGTTTGCTTTAGGCATTTGATCAAAATTTCTTGCAGAATTGAAGTTTGGCAAATCCTGTCCATAAGGTTTAAACTTGCAGATAACATATATGCTGCTAGCATCATATAAGTTATGTGCTATTAGTACAAATAAATAAGAAAAAATATTTCTAACCTCATGTCTTTGCACATACGCGCAGTTGCTTATACTTGGCTAGATGCAAGCTTGTGTATTACTAACATGTCCGGACCAGTGATTTTCTCTCAAACTTATGATCACCATCAAATGAGCTTTTATGTGTGTGTGTATGATGGAATGCGACTTATATACTTTGTGTGATTTAATACGAGTGAGCAGTGATGTATCTTGAAATTCTTGCATAGAAGGAGTATGGTATCGGACTTATTGGGTAACGGATTGAAGCCGATTAGTGTTTAGTATATGTTAGTGTTTAGTATATGTTAAACGGACGTGTTGGGTTGACTTGCAAATAACTTTTGTCGATTTTTGGCCGATATTAAAATTCCTATCTTATGGAAAACGGTCCATCTTAGAACCTGCAATTGAACATTGCAGAGTGCGGGCCTTATTCCAGTTTACCTTATATCCCTAACTCTTCATAAGACAATTGCAACAACCAACCCAAATGTGAAGCTCTAAACTCCATCTCTAATGTATATGCTAAACTTCAGTTAAATTTAATTTTCTTTTGTGTGAAACTCAAAACTCCATCTTTAATGCATTTAAGGTTTTAATTAACCAAAATGTACTGCTCTTTTATACTACTTTCTCTTTTTTTTCAATTTTTTTGTATTTCCTTATTATTCAAATTTCTGAATTTTAATTTATTGTGCTTTTAAAATATTGAAATTTATATAATTCAAGTTTAGTTCATTTCAGATACCATTTCTCCAACATCTGGAAAGAATTTTAAATCATTTTCTCTTAAAGTGTTGCTTTAGATAATATATATTTCTATCTTTTAAAAATAAATGAGTCGACACAAACACGAATAACACGAACCCGATCCAAATTATCAGCCTTAATTAAATTACAACTAGCTAAGAGACTCGTGTGTCAACAAGGAGATGATATAAGTCAAATTTAAACTTATATAGCTTTAAGGAGTACTAACACGTATAGTAAAAATAATTAGAAATAAA
>JAUEJL010052672.1:0-20566 GCA_032274825.1 Drosophyllum lusitanicum
TAATCTTACTGAGTCTTGGTGTTGCCTGAAAACACAGCAATCACCAAAATTAGTTTCTGATTCATAAATATATACCCACATATATTTAAATCACATATACGCATAAATATTACATTAACTTCTCACATATTAATAATAAACACATAAGATTTATCATAACAGTACAACAAACAATACTTCATAGTGAAATACCCTCGTCGCACCGCGACGCGCCTTCGAGCGTCCATAATCTTAAAACACTATATACTTTGAGTTGGTAACTTCGAATTCGAAACCAATTAAGAGTGATGTTAGGGTCAGAGCTTCATCGATACTCTGTTGGCTTGCAATCCAAGAATTGTTTATACGTACATGGTTGCTTGTATCCGGGAAACGCAAAAGAAAACGCTCATTGTGGTTTAAATGGGTAAAAGAACGGTTGTGGCATAACCTGTGTTACCGGAGGAAGTGGTACCGTCACTGGCAATGTGGTTGATTGTGTTGTAATCGCAGTTTGAATTGGTATGGTTTCAGTCTGAGTCTGTCTATGCTACTCCTGATTGTGAACCATGTTTCGAAGTTCTAGCAATTCATTCTAAATTTTGTAAGTATATTCACTTTGATATTCCTCATACTCAGGACCCGAAGTACCTGCTGCCTGGTCAGTAGTATTCACATTCTCAATCATTGGTGCTTCTGTTGTTGCTTGGGTCACAGGAGGAAGGATGGGGATCTCTCTATCAACCATATCTGTAATAATCACATCATCTCACAATTCCGTAGAATAACCCGTTAGAACACAAAATACTAACTACTACAAAGCATCTCCAAGTCACTCTAATTCCCCCAAAGGAAAGTTTGACCCATCACGAACCAAGATTTGGGAATGCCACACTCTAACCGTGCTCACATCGCCAAACCAAGGCTCTGATACCAAGCTGTAACACCAGAAAATCCTAAGCCATTTTTTTTAAATACGCTGCAGGAGCTTAATTATAATATTTACATAAAACTTACAACCAGAAGTAAGTTTACAAAATAAAATCACTTGTCTGTGTTACAAAAGTAAAAGCATGGATCGTCTTAAAACTTAAAAACAAGTATCAGAGCGGGTGGTCAAGCTTTCCTTAAACAACATCTCAAAACTCACACACCTGCAAAAGCAATCAACAGTGGGGAATTTGCACGAAAATAAGTGAGAGGAAGCTTAAAACACAACAGCAAACCTCAACAATTGATATCAAAGCATGTAATCACATAATCTAGAAGACCGGCGGTTCGGCGCAGAACCTACAACCAATGCTGGCCAAAGCAAAGGTTTACCGATAGCCCACCGCCAGTTGGCACAGTTAGATCCCCTCCAATACAACGTATGCAAGAGAGGGTCTACAACTGCTCAACCAATAGCGATCAGGCCCAGCCCAATTCCACTCATAGCTGACTCCTTAAATGATACTCGATATCATAGCTCGAGCAGGTATCGGCCAAATAATCACACAACAGATATAAACAACAAACAACAAGCAATGAGCATCAAACTCAACAGTCTAGCTATCACATACACATGCATCACATCAATCATATCAATCATAACCTTTACCATCTCTGAGTTAATATCCACTCACCTCTTCTTTCTTGCACGTCACACTCAGAAGTCTAATCTTACTGAGTCTTGGTGTTGCCTGAAAACACAGCAATCACCAAAATTAGTTTCTGATTCATAAATATATACCCGCATATATTTATATCACATATACCCATAAATATTACATTAACTTCTCTCATATTAATAATAAACACATAGGATTTATCATAAAAGTACAACAAACAATAATTCATAGTGAAAAACCCTGGTCGCGACGCGACGCGCCTTTGAGCGCCAATAATCTTCAAACGCTAGATACTTCGAGCGGGTAACTTCGAATTCAAAAGCAACGCGTCGCATCGCGACTAGCCTTTGAGTGGCTCCTTTTGAATGTGAAACCCTCTCTTCGAACAAACTTCTTCGAATTCGAAATGTACCCGATCGCGCCGCGACCTATGCTTACGTCGCGCCGCGAATTTCTATTTTACAGATTCTTCTTTTTCTTCTTCATCATACAAACACTCAAAACTCCATAGCAACAATTTTCATAAATTCAAAACTTATTAAAACTTATCCAAAACATGTATAAACATCATTTTAGATGTTATTAATCATCAAGAACCCTCTCTGACCACTTAAATCATCAAATCAAACAAAACCCATTAAACAAGTTTCTTCAAAACTCATCCATGGTGATTCATATATATAAACATATAATTCATCAAGAAATATACCAAGATGATCATAAACATGTTGGAATTATAAACTAACCTTTATATGCAATTAACAACCACCAAATCTTAATTCCAAGTTTTCAAGCTTGCTTTCTTGAGTTTACTTCAATAGAAGGTAAAATACACACACAACACCTTCAAGACTTTTGCAAATATGAGGAGGTGAATATTACTAACACAGCACACGTACACATATCATTCCTTAGTTCCAAGCATGAGGTGTACCTCATATACCTATCTGTTTATTTACATGCATACTTACATACTATCATGCATCCATACATACTTATTTATCATGCATATAATTAACTTCTAGCATGTATTCACATGTACATATTAATTTCGATTTAGTTAATTAATTAACTAAGCATGATATATTAACTTCCAATTTAAAACACATAAACACGTACCGCTAACCCGCTAATGACTAGCCCGGGTTTGCGGGTGTTACAAATCTGTTATCAGTTGAGCACCCCATTTCCAACCGAGCAATCAACACTTAGGCTGAGTAGGGCATATTTGTCAGTTTAGTACATTCTGATTGGCTGAGTCGTGATTCTAGTCCTAACTGTTTATCAGAATATTCTATTTTTGTAATGTAACTCTTTTATGTAAAAGGCAGAACATGTGTTGTTCTATTATGTCTTAGATCTTTTATTGTAAAAGTAATTGCAATTTTTGTGTCAACAAGTAAGACAAAAGGGATAGATCTTTGTCCACTGGAAAAGAATAAAGGTATCTTCGAAGAAAAGTTCTTGAAGATTTGTCAAATGATAAGGTATGGTTGGCAACTACATATTTAGTAAAGTCAAATCAAAAGAAGCATGAATGATTGATAAAATAACAATCATTAAAAGAAAGTCCAAACTTACAAGACAAAAGGTGTGGTATATGATATTATTATATTGCTAGTGGGTCATCCTTTTTCAGAAAAGTATTATTACTTTATTCAAACACTTGATTAAAGTAATACTACTTTTTATCCACTAACTTTATGATTATAATATTATTTTCTCTCACCACTTTATCCTCATTTACTCCTTCTAAGGTTACGGGCCAAAGCTTCTATATATATCCTTGCATCATTAACATGCAAAACACACAATTACACTCATTGTATAATCTATCTTCATGAACAAGCTTAAAGCTTTTAAGCAAGAGCAAGTTTTAAAGTTAGCATTTAGTGTAGAAAACTTGTCCATATGTTGGACCTCTTGAACATTATTTGTTCATGCGAAGCTTGTCTGTGTGTTAGACATCTTAGCTGCCACCTTTTACTGTATTAGGAATTTCCACTTCTTTGTATATGTAATTCTTGATTCATTTCAAAAAGAATTATATTAAAAGTATAAGTGTGTGCATTTGATTTTAAAAAACTTAAGTTTGTATTCAACACCCCTTCTACAAACATTTGTTGTTGTGTATCTAATCTAGGACAAACAACCGGTATCAGAGCAAGTTAGATAATCAATATCTTGATCTGTTTTGCTTACTCTGCAACTGCATCTACCCCTTACCAAATGGCCTCAACATATGCTAGCTTGCAATACGTTGGGTCACTCACAAAGTGTCTTATGTTTGATGTAGGGAACTTTTCCTTGTGGAAAAGTAGAGCTCTTCTCTTTCTATCAACTTTAGATGTTCAAATGTTGGACATTGTTAGGGATAGTCCTTATGTCCCTATATCCATTCTCACTGTCACTACCGAGTCTGATGATCAACCGTATGCTGATAGGGTGATAGCCAAACCTATCCATCAATGGTATGATGAAGACAAGAGACTAGTGAACCTTGATATTAAAGCTAGGTCTGCCATTATTTCCACTCTTCCAAATGAAATCTATCATCAAGTTCTCAACTGTGTTTTTGCAAAGGAGATGATAGATACTTTGACTGTGGCCTATGAAGGCACAGAGAAAGTTAAGGACAACAAGAAACTGCTTCTCAACCGTGAATACGAGTTCTTCTTTGCTCATAAAGGTGAAAGTCTTACCCAGACCTACACCAGGTTCAACTACCTAGTCAATGATCTTAAAAGAGCAGATTTAAACAAGTGCAACTTTGTCTTAGTCAACATGTTCTTAGACTCTCTTCCAGAGTCTTGGGATCACTTTGTGACTGTACTTAGACAAGGTGAAAGGATGAAAGGTATGTCCCTTGTTGAGCTCTATGGTAACTTATTAAACCATGAGCAATCCACCAAGCAAAAAAAGTTAGCCACCAAAGAGATGAAGGAAGTAGTTAAAACTCCATCCACAACCCTTGTTTCTAAAGATAGCCGGTTTAGAAGTTTTGCTGCTGTTGATGAAGACTCAAGTGATGAAGAAGAGGGGGAAAGTGAAGCTGAGGAAGAGGTTGGAGAGGATGAAGACTTGGAGAGTCTTGAGGTAGTCTTTGAACAAGCTGCCATGCTGGTTAGGAAGTTTAAATCTTTCAAGAAGGGAAAGGGTTTCAAGAAGTTCAGCAAGAGAATCTCAAAGGATGGCAAAGCCAAATTCAAATCATCTTTTGATGTCTCCACATTTAAGTGTTACTCTTGTGGTAAGGTTGGTCACATTGCCACTGATTATAGATCCAAGAGTACCTCTAGACCAAGAGTTATGCCAAAGCAAGATGGCAAAATTGGTTATGAAGCTAAATACAAGAAACTTCATGCTGCTGTCCTTGAGAAGAAGAAGAAAGCCCAAGGAAAAGTCTTTATGGATGAAGAAGAAGACTTGGTTGGGGAAGACTTGTCTTCTAATAAAGATGAGGAGATCTCTGCCAAGTTTTATTTAATGGCTAACACTGGTGATAGTAGCTCTTTTGATGAGGATATGAAACATGTTGCTAAATCATGGACAACTACCAACTAGGATCCTTATTCTATGTATCAGGTTGGTAAATTTGTAAATTATGATGAAAATGAAAATAACTCCATGTTTGATTACTTGTGTCTTGATTTCTAATCTGCTATTAAAAGAAAAAAGAAGCTAAGGGCATAACTAACATCACTTAAGGAGAAATTAAATCTTAAAGATGAGGAACTTAAACAAATAACAATATTAAAAGATGAACTAGCTAATCAAAAGATATTTAATGAAGTCTTAATAAAAGAAACCAATGAAGCAACTCAAAATTTCAATGACCTTCAAACGGTAGTTAAATCTTGGTGCGTCTTTGCCCAAAAGACCACTCAGTGTGTCAATGAGCAGATTCCCAAACAAGTTCAAGCTATCAAAGGAGGAAATTACTAAAAAGCTTCAAATTGTGTTGATTCTGCTAAGAATGTAAATATGTTTGAAGAGGCTGACATTCTTCCACAAGCCTTTCACAAGGTTGTTAAATGTAAGAGTGTGTTCACCAACAGATTTGTTAAAAGTGAAAGCTCTCAAAAGAAAGGCATAATCACTCCTATAGTTGATCAAACTTCTGTATTGATTTCAGAATGCAAAAACAATGCTAATGTTATTAAATCAAAGGATGTAAGTAAAGGTAAGGAATCATGTGTTGATACCAAAGAGACATTACGTTGTCAATCCTTGAAAACAGATGATCTAAACTAAGTGTTGTGCAAAGTGTAGAATCACTAGCTAATACCTTTGTATCAGCTGATCAGAAAATAGATGAAAGATGCTCAGCTGATAGTCTGCCAGCCGATGATAACTCCTCTGGTTATTGCTCAGCTGATCATGAAGTACTTAACTCTTTTTTAATAGGAGGAACTATGAGTAAGAGTATTGATGCTTGCATTGTCCCTAAACCTACCACATCAAAGGTTGGTAAAAAATCTTTAAAATCTAAAGACCAATCCAAGGTGCCTGTTAGTAAAGACCTCAAAATCTTACAGGATCAATTTCAAAAATTGAGTAGGAAAGTTAGTCAGCGGATGACCCATAGTCATAGAGGACTGACAAGGTAACTCATGGGCATTCTAAGAAAGTTGTTCAATACCCCAAGGCCACTAAAAATCAAATATGTTATAAATGTGGAAGTAAAGAGCATAAGGCCTATAAATTTTCTCAAGAAGGGAAATCAAAACAGCGACTTGTATTGAAGATGTGGTTGCTCCCATCATAGCTAAGAAACTTGAAGTTGTGTGGAAAGCTAAGTGCAATCCACATGGTTCCACTAATTAGTGGAAGCCCAAAGGTGTTAATAATCCTTCTTTAATTCATATCTGTGTAGGGCAATGATATATGGTACCTAGACAGTGGGTGTTCAAGGACCATGACAGGCAATAAAGTTTTGCTCGGTAACTACAAGAAGAAAGGTCCTAGAGTAACATTTGGTGATAACAACCATGGCCAAACCAAGGGTTATGGTGAACTTCATAATGGGAACCTCAAATTGTCCAATGTTTCATTTGTTAAAGGATTGAGATACAATCTCATAAGCATAAGTCAATTGTGTGATAGAGATAATGAAGTCCATTTCAACAGGACAGGGGGTTCCATATTCAACAATGAAGGTAAAGAAGTGTTAAGTGCAAAGAGGGTCAAAGATGAGTACATTTTGGACATGTCTTCTGGTGATCCCTCTAAACAAACATGTTTGTATTCCAAAAGTGTAATTGATACAAACTGGTTATGGCACAAGAGACTTTCTCACTTGAACTTCAAGAATATCAACAAGCTAAGCAAGGGTAAACTAATGTCAGGACTACCTTCCCTGACTTATTCCAAGCCCAAACCTTGCTCTACATGTGAGAAAGGAAAGCAACACAAGACATCTTTTCCATCCAAGCAAGCTTTCTCTATTACTTAACCATTCTACATGTTACATATGAATTTATTTGGTCCTATTGCAACTGCTAGTTTTGGTGGAAGTAAATATGCTCAAGTTATGGTTGATGAATTTTCAAGATACACTTGGGTGTTCTTTTTAAAAGCTAAGAGTGAGGTTGCTAAGGAGATTATTTGTTTCATCAAGAAGATGTAATTGAAGAATGGAAATCTAGTAAGTATGCTAAGAAGTGATCATGGCACTGAGTTCAGAAATCAAACTCAGGAAGCTTTCTGTGATGAGAAAAGGATATCTCAAAACTTCTCTACTCTAAGAACTCCACAACATAATGGTATAGCTAAAAAAAGAAACAAAACTCTTATTGAAGCTACCAGGACCATGTTGTGTGAAAGTAGGTTAAGATTCAACTTCTGGGCTGAAGCTGTGAGTTGTACATGTTTCACACAAAACAGATCCCTAGTAATAAAATGTCACAACAAAACTCCATATGAAGTGCTAAAAGGAAGGAAGCCAAGCATCAGCTTTCTGCACATCTTTGGTTATCAATTTTCATTCTCAACCAAACGGATCAATCGTAGAAGTTTGCTCCAAAGGCCAATGAAGGAGTGTTTGTTGGTTACTCTGTGATTTCCAAAGCATACAGAGTCTACAACCTCGGAACCAAAGTCATTGAAGAATCTATCAATGTAAGTTTCAATGAAAATGACTGCACTGCTTCTTGTTCTACTAATCATGTTTCAGGTGAAGAATTCAATGATCTAATGCAAACTGGAGAAAGTCGTTCAGGGCAGAATTATCCACCTCCACCAATAGTTAAAGATGATTTAGAAGAATCCATTCCAAACCCAACTCCTTTGAACACATGCTCACCTTCAACCTATAATAATCCTCTATTGAATGATGTGTTAAATGATTCAACATCATTAGATTCTAATTCCATATCAACTATAACATCTTTAGTAGAGATACCCACTGATAATGCCACAAAAGTTAGCTCAGCTAATCAACATGAAGAAGAAATCTCATCAGCTGATCCCCATACAACTTCAACCCCGTTAATCCAAAATTCCATTTCGCCCTCTAACATCCAAAATGCCTTTAAAGACCATCATTCTCATGAATTGGTCACAGACAACATAGACGATCCAGTGAGAACAAGATCAAGAGTATCCAAGTTCTGCTGTTTTCTGGATTTTTTTCTATGATTGAACCTAAGAAAACTGATGAAGCCTTGAGTGATCCCCACTGGATTAATGCCAAGTAAGAAGAATTTGCAGAATTTACAAGAAACAATGTATGGACACCTGTGCCAAGACCAAAGGACAAGTCTTGGCAAATATTGGGGAACGTTCGAGAAACTCAATGATTACATGTATTTTTTCCGTATTGTTAGATCCACAAATGAAATCCGGATTTCTTAAACACGCCTTTAAGTTGATGATAAAGTGAACGACAACGGATGAAGATCATATAGCAGATTCGGCAATTGATCTCAAGGTTATACAAATGCTTAGGGATGTTGAAAAAAAAGTTGGAGATGCCCTTTATGAAGTACAAGAATTTGTATGGTAATGGATCTTCTCAAGAAGAAAAGAATGAAGATGGGGCATCTTGTGATGACGGGGATGGAATTTTAGGTTCGTTCCTCAATGTGGAAGATAAGAACTCAGCTTCAACGAAAACCGAGTTAAAGAAGTATTTGAGTGACTGAAATGAAAAATACACCAAAGAATTTGATGTTTTAAGGTGGTGGAGTCAAAACGCCATGCGTTACCCGGTAGTTTCTCCCATGGCAAAAGGTAACTTGAATAATTTTTTATGTATTTTGGGTGTTTATTTAATATAAATTATTGGGTTACAATTTTTTTTCCTTTTTAGAAAGATATTTTGGCTATACAAATATCAACCGTAGCATCGAAGTCTTCTTTTAGCATGAGCCATCGTGTATTAGATCCTTATCGAACAAGTTTGTCACCACAAATAGTCGAGGCGTTGATTTGCACCCAGGATTGGGTTAGAAAGTCTCGAAAACCAATTATAGACGATGTTGACGACATCTTAAATGATGATGATATAGCTTTTGGTAATTACTAATCTTAGTGTTTGTTGTTTTATTCGTAAAAAATGATATTTCGGATACTAATATTAATATATGTTGTTTCATATAGAGATCGGTTAAGCAATACGCATTGATAGTGGAAAAGGAAAAACAAGGATCACGATGGATTATTAGTAGTTTATTGGTGGTTTTGGAACGGAGGGATTTTCGTTTTTATGAATGCTTTTTTTAGCTTTAGATAACTCGGAATGAATTTCTTGTTTTTTTGGTACTTAATACTATGTTACGATGTAGTCGTACTATGTGTTTGAATGAAGATTATTCAAAAAAGTTGATAACGAATTGAAATTTTTGGGACCAATTCGAGACGAGTACCGAATACCCATTACCGGTACTGGTACCATATATGATTATTCGGTTTTGTATTCGTTACCACCGTTGAACCAAATTCGGTACTCGGTAAAATCGGTAATGGTACCATGCTCACCCCTATGCTCAGCTAAGTACTCAATTAGCTGATCTTTTGTTCAAAACTGTCTATCAGCTGATGCTTTTAATTCATTAACTGAAACTCCACACTTCTGTAATTTTTATTTTTACAGCCTTTAATGCATTTTCAACCTAGGTCATTTTTGTCTGTTAAATGTTTTACCTTTAGTCATTTAATGTGTTTTCTGTTAGTTATTTGTCTTTATTTAACAGTTTCCGTTTTAGTATGCCATTATTACCTCTGTTTTTCTCTCTCTTCATTCACTTTTCTTCAAATTTCCTTTTTCCCTCTCTCTCTAAAAATTCTCTCTCGCACGAAACTGTACCATAGCAACCACCCAAAACTTCATCTTCTTATTCAAATTAATGGCTACCTATACTCCCATTGATGTTGTCCAAGCTGGTGAAAATGTTGCTCCAGGCACTTAAATAAACATCACTCCCAATAATTGTTTGGTATCTCTATCTATTCCCTCATCGCGACAAAACCAGGGCTATGAGCCCATTGTAAACTTCATAAAGCACACCACTTCATGACTGTTTTGATTGCTGACCTTCCTTGAATTTTCCTCGACCTCATTGGTGAACTATAGTATTCTGCTACATACAACCCAAACACCGAAACCATATCTGGAACAATATGTAGTGGAATTCACCAAGTTGAGATAACTGTCGATTCTCTTAGAGCATTTCTTCATCTACCAAATTTTTCCCCATACACTCCATTCCTCTCCAAAACTCAAATTCATTCAGTTCTTCAAGTTATTGGCTACAACCAACCAATAACCTATGCCCAAATCAAGCTTTCAATATTAGCACATTCCCATGTGATTAAACGCTGATTTGGACCAAAATATGGGAGTTTCAATCAAACTGAATTGTTAATCCTTCATGGTCTGGTGAATGGGGTTAACATTGATTTTGCTAGAGTTGTCTTCACTGACCTTGTGGACAAGATCACCCAAGGAACAAACAAAAAGTCTACTAGAAACCAAGTTCCATACATAAGGTTTCTAAGTTTGATAGTTCAAGAAGTTATTAGTGTTGAATCTTATGCACAACTGCTTGAAACCCTTGAAACTATCCCTGTTCTATCCTTGGGAGAAAAGATCTTTCATCACACAACTCCAGATAGGGGTCCTCCAATCACTGCACAGATGCAAGAAGTGATTGATGCTGCTAGAGATGATGATAATAATGAAAACGTTGTTAATGCTGGTAATGGTGGTGATGGTGATGATAACAATGATAACGATAATGATGTTGCTGGTGCCAATGTTAATGCTGGTAGTGGTGATGGTGATGATGGTGACAATGATGACCATAATGATGGTGATGGCAATGCTGGTGGAGTTGCTACTGAAACAGTTGGTGAAATTGCTACTTAAGGTGTGGTTTCTCCAATACCACAATCCAAAGAGGATACACACATTGTAAACCCAACAAGTGTGAACCCATCCTCACCTCCTGTTCAAATACATATCCAACAGCCAAGCTCTAGTGAACTCCCAATAGTTCCTAGTTCTACACCGCTGCAGACATTCACAAGAAGGTCTAGAAGGACAGTGTCATCTCCACTGCTCCAAGAGGATGTACCACTTACACCTCAGACCTCAGACCTACAATCTACCTCTTATGTTAAGGGGGAGAATGTAGAGTTTGAATTTGAACCCTTTACCTTAGTGGATGTAGTCTCACAAATGGCTACATCGGTAAATATAGGAAGACCACAATCTGAATTCCCCTCTTAACAAGGTGAATTCATTGAAAGACAGACCTCCTCCCAAGGTCACACTGAGTCTACACGCATTATGAGTCAGCCTAGTCCTTCTGCATCCTCACAACAGGATGTAATTGTAACAAGGGATACCCAATTGAGTGCATCCCACACTCAAACCACATTCATTGCACCTTTTATTAATTCTATTCTTACACATGCTCCACTGTCTACCAATATTGGTGGTATAAACCAATCATCAATACAGGGCTACACTTTTGTTCCCCATGATCTTGGATTTATACACCAAACTTTAATTGAGGGACCAACTACCTTAACAATTATTGTTTCTTTACCCCTAACCTCATCCACACCTATCACACCTCCTCCAACAGAAACTTCAACCTAAATCCTTCACACACTTTTAAATTTAAGCCAAAAACTTGACACTCTAACCTCCAACTTCCAAACCTCCCAAACACAAACAGAAACTCAATTGTCACTTCTCACCTAAGACATTGAGTCATTAAAAGAAACCTAAACTCAAACCCAAACCACTTACCAAGCCACCCTAAACCAAATCCTAACCAAAATAGACCAACTTCTATCCAAACCACAACCAACCCTTCAAACATAACATGACTTACCTCAATCCCTTATCTCTTCTCTCAACCAAACCGTATCTCACATTATTACCGATCTTAACAAAATTAAACCTACCACTCCAAACATTTTTGTACCCACACTAGAAGAACTCACCCTTCTACCAGAAATCCTATCTTCCCTTCATAACCAACTCAAAACCATCACTCAACATGATCATGGCCACTTTATCAAACTGTGTCAAAAATTTCTCACAGTGAGAAGAGAGGTCCTAAATGCCTTGAGAGCCCAAACCTCATTTAGACCTTCTACCCAACCTTCGTTCTAACCCATTCCACCCATCTCTCAACCTTCAAACATACCCTCCAAATCTAAACCTCCTACTCAAATACCTTCTACCTCTAAACCTACACCTTCTACCTCTAAACCTACACCCATTTCTAAACATCCAACCCAAACACCAACTCCTACCTAACCTAAAACCACCCCTCTACCAGGTGCTCCCTACAAAATATCCAAAATAACAGATGACTCCCAACCTTCTAAGGTGGTATCCAAAGTTGATAATGCCAAAAAGGGGGAGAATGATTCTAAAAAAGCAAAAGCAGCCAAGGCAGTAAAAATCCTTGATGAAATGTATAAAGCATCTGCTGCCAAAATCTTAAAAGTGAAGTTGCAAAGAAGACGGCCCCAAGAGTGAAGAAAAAGAAAGTAGTCACACCGGCTCAACCATTAACAATATGTTTGATGAGACTAGTTACAAAGTTGAGGCGAAGTCTAATGCCCTCATCTTCGGCTGACTCTCGTTTAGAGGAAATTTGACTCTCCTTTGACGAGGGAGCCAGGACAATATAGACAGGAATATTTTGAGATAGTAAAAAGGTATACGATGAGGAAGAAGGCGATGGCTGATTGTCTATGGATTATGGATTCGACTAGAGGGACTCCTCGAGACCACGTCCTGCTTTAGGTTGTGTCAAACCTAGAGCAGACACCAAGAAATCTGTACCACTGACACCGTTGATGCAATGGATTATGGAGATGACATGCCGCCTGTGAGGACTGCTTTCAATCAAAAGGAGATGAGAGATAAGCGACTTGCCTTCCTCAGCATTAGGGTCAAGCATATATGTTTTATGAAATGATCAGCGGTTTCATTTATGCTATGCCCTGCATCGTAAGAAATGAGAATTATTGATCCATATGATCGGCGACCCCAAGTTCTTTTACCCCATTCAGAAAGTCTTTTCTACCAGACGACTCGTAGGGGCGGAGAAGGGCCCTTACTCCGTCCCACTAAACCTAGCTCACCAAGCCTTAGGAGTGCCTGTGGATCTTTGCATCTAGGTAGGAGTACATTATGGCATGATCAGTCAGAAATGGGATTTGAACCCATGATACAATCTTCTTGTATGTCAATTTAGCAGTTCCAGAACAGCTGGCTGGTATACTACCATAATGAAACTGCCTTTTACCCGATAACATAGCATGTAATATGCTGTTCCTTTCGGGATTCAAATCGAAGCAGTCCAATTCGGGCCTATATCGCATGACCGATCAATAGAAATACTCCAACACACCGCTACGTTCTTTTAGAACCGCTCCGTGGGCTGGTTTCTGAACCCTTTGAGATGACCCAAGAATTTCACGTGTCGTTCGTAACGGAAAGAAAGAGACCACTACTTCGCTTTTATGTTGGATCACCGGCATTTCTTTCTCACTCCCCTCTATCAGAAAAGGGCGACTTCTGGAATCACCGGAAGGATCGAAACCGCTAGCCCCGACTTCCATAGGTCCCTGGTTCGACCTCCTAATGGTGTCTTTCTTTCTTGTTTAGGTGTGTAAGACCTGAAAATGAATTGGTTATCCATAAAGATAAAGAAAGCTTTCTTGTAGTTCCGCTTTTGCTCTAAAAATTAGGAAGTCTTCCCAAGTCGCTTGCTTTCGTCTGACCAAGTCCAAGAGGAATGATCTATTTTGCCGTTGGAACCAATGAAGCAAATGATTGACCCATCCCAGCGGCAAGACGCTTTTCTCCGAAGGCTATTGAATTAGCTAAACCACGTGGGTGGCAGTTGGCTGCTGGGAAAGCCCCCTCCTGTCGCAACGGTGTGGGGTGTCAGAGGCTGTATTGCCAATGCTCGAACAAGACAGCTAGACCTACCAAGATCGGATATATCTAGTTTTCCGCGAAATCTATTTGAGTAGAGCGTATGATGTCGTCGATAGGCTAGAAAAGAGGGGGGCTTTATTAGCATAGGCTATACAGATTCTACTTTCCACTATCTTAAAATACCGTATATAAGAGAAAGAGTGGCGCGTGCATCATTGGAGGCAAGTTTTCTTAAATTTGTTGGCTCCTCCAAGACTACAGCTGAGAGTTCTTCTCTGATGGAGCATTTCATTCTTTCCGGAAGGGAAAAAAAGAAGTACCCCCCCATCATAGTGAACTTACTTCCCAAAGCAAAGGTTTTTTTAGGTTTGATTTGTTGATCAGTCCATGGCTAAAGAAATGAAATTGAATGCCCTCATCTTCGGCTGACTCTCGTTTATTCTTATTAATAGGTCCTGGAGACTTTTTAGTTCATCATGCTCTTGCTCTGGGTTTACATACACTCCGTGGCCTATGCTAAAGAAGCGTGTCGTAAAATAAGAGCACCTGGCTCTGCCCATTAGTTATCCATAAAGATAAAGAAAGCTTTCTTGTAGTTCCGCTCGAAAAGATCCAGCTTTCGAATCAGACTAAAAGGAAAAGGTATCCTAAAGAGACATCTTTAACTGAAATGAATATCTTTCGGTCTCAATTTCTGAGGGCTCGTGGTACCTGCTACCCACCCTTCCTCCTCGAGAAGCGAACAGCCACTATAACATCGTTAGATGAGCAGTAGGAGAAGGAATGTAATCAATATTGAATGAAGTTTATGTAGAAAAAAATGGTCTCCCATGACACCCAATGATGTCTCTCTATTGCCGTACCTTCTTATTAGAAAAAAAGTGGAGCACTTTTGCGATCATGCAAGTCTCTCTTATCTCCTTCATGCAATCTTTCCCGCATCTTGCGAGAAGGGAACAAAGCAATCAGGTCTTGACGTACCAGACAGAAGAGATCGCTATTGAGAAAAAAAGGAAGAAATCAATGGTGAGGAAGGCTCCATCTAACAAATCCAAATCAATAGCTGGATGCCACCCTCCCATCAACATAGACTCAAATTATGATGAGGAGGACAGTGATCATCACACAACACTTGATCATCTCCTTAGAAGAAAAAGAGACCAAAGAAGTGGTGCTCCATCAATCCAAACTCCCCAAATCCAAAAGCAACAACCTTCTTCCACCTCTGCTCCTAAAGATAAAGGAAAGAAGGTTATGGATGTTGAGCAAGTGTAGGAAGAGGAAAGACAAAGAAATGAGCTTAGAAGAAAAGCTTCAGAGGAGAATGAGATGATGCGGATGGCCAGTATTCTGAACATCACTCTTGAGGAGATTACGCAAGCATGAAAGTTAGCCATTTCATCAGAAAAGGAATAATACACTCTACAAGTAAGAAAATCAAGACAAGAAACAGAAGTTGAGCTCAACAAATCAAGATCTCCAGCAGAAGCCATTCAAACCCTAAAGAATGTAGACCTTTCTAATCCATTCTCAGACAAACCACTGAGAAAGAGCACATACATGAAAGACCTTGAAAGGATCACCAAGATAGTAGACCCCAACCCTATCTCTAACCTGAACATTTACTCTAAGGAAGGGGAGTCTTACCTCAAGCCCTGCAGAAAGAATGACTCTACAAGCTTTGAAACCATGACCTACTAAAGATGTCATCTTTATGGTTTCAAATATATGATTAAGATCCTTTATCTTCTATACAAGTCTGGGAACAAGAAGCTAAAAAGTAACTATATTAGAAAACTTCAAACCAGGATTGCTCTCTCTGTGAGTCAAGGGTTGTTTTCAAATGAAGAATATCAAAGGCATGTACAACAAGTGGAACAACTGCACAAAAGAGGATCAAAACCCTTTGTTCCATTTGAAATAAGAGAACCACATGTTCCATTCTCACATCTCTCTTGTTTTGAAAACCTCAATACCAAGATGCCACTCAATATCATACGTGAAATCTACAAATTCATTCAATTCCCTAAATAAGGTATATGCTTCTTGGATAGAAGTGGCACTTGGAGATTCTTTAGACAGTTTGAAATTCCCAAAGCCAAACTTGATTTTCTCTTCCCACTGAAGTGGCTCATACAAGGTAGAACTGGAAATTCAGCCTTTGAACAATTGGTGATTGCCCAATCCTTGAAGGCATTGGATGAATCAACAGAGGCTGCCCTAGAAATTAAGGAAGAAAAATGGTGGGAAGATTGAACATAGACTGTTCTTTAGATTGTAACCTATGTATATAGTCTCTTCTATTTAGCTCTAATAGATTTTAGCTTAGTTTTACACTGATGTAAATACCTTTTGTACATTCTCTAATTCTTGTTTTTAATGAAGCTTGACACTTTGATCATGGACTGCTTGGCAATTGCAAAGTATAAGTGAATCTTAGTAATAGCTAACTTAGTGCAAAAACAGAAAACAGAAAAGATACCACCAAAAACAGAACAAAATGGTACAAGAAAGAAAAATATTCTCAAAAAGAGAACAAAAGGGAACACCAGAAAAGAAACCAAAAACAGAACTAGGTTCAAATAAAATAGCAACCAAAAATAGAGAGATAGGTGCCAAAAAAAACTTATAAGGAGGAGATTGTTGGAGAGATAACTATTTTAACCCTACAATTAAACATGTCTATTGAAATACATAGGATTTGATGATAGTAAAACCGGACCTTTAGTTAGACTTAGAATGAATTTAAACATGTGTTGTTTATATTCTGACTAAGAAGTTACTAAGTGTAGAATATTAGCTGAAGACTTACCAAGTACTGAGCATCAGCCAGAGACAACATCTGAGACCAGTTGAAGAAAAGACAAGTGTAGAAGATCATCAGCTGTAGCAAATACACCCATCAGTTGAGCAAGTTCAAGGATCAGTTGAACAATCAGTTTGATCAGCTGAGCATCATTTTGATAAGCTGAACATCTGGAAGTCATGAGTTAAGTAATCTCTTTCAAACACTTAGTCTTATTTTGATAAACTCATCACTCTGAATGATTAGCTGAACTACTTTGATCAACTGATCCTCTAGGTTGATCAGCTTATACTTTTATCAGTTAATAGTTTAATGGGCTAAGCAATGTTTTGATCAGCTGAGCTCTATTCTGATCAGTTGTGCATTACTATGATCCGTTGAGCAATCTGTTATCAGCTGAGCACCCCATTTCCAACTGAGCAATCAACACTTAGGTTAAGTAGGACGTCTTTGTCAGTTTAGTACATTCTTGGCTGAGTCGTGATGCTAGCCCTAACTGTTCATAAGAATATTCTATTTTTGTAATGTAACTCTTTTATGTAAAAGGCAGAACATATGTTGTTCGATTATGCCTTAGATCTTTTATTGTAAAAGTAATTGCACTTTTAGTTTCAACAAGTGAGACAAAAATGATAGATTTTTGTCATCTGGAAAAGGATAAAGTTATCTTCGAAGAAAAGATCTTGAAGATTTGTCAAGTACTAAAATATGGTTGGCAACTACATCTTTAGTAAAGTCAAATCAAAAGAAGCGTGAATGATTGATAAAAGAACAATCATTAAAATGAAGTCCAAACTTACAAGGCAAAAAGTGTGGTAGATAATATTATTATATTGCTAGTGGGTCACCCTTTTTCAGAAAAATATTATTACTTTATTCAAACACTTGATAAAAGTAGTATTACTTTTCACCCACTAACTTTATGATTATAATATTATTTTCTCTCACCACCTTATCATCATTTACTTCTTCAAAGGCTACGTGCCAAAGCTTATATATATATATATCTTCAAGAACAAGTATAACGCTTTTAAGCAAGAGCAAGTTTTAGAGTTAGCATTTAGTGTAGAAAACTTGTCTATGTGTTAGAACTCTTAAACATTAGTTGTTCATGAGAAGCGTGTCTATGTATTAGACATCTTAGCTGTCACCTTTTATTTTATAAGGAACTTCAGTTTCTTTATACATGTAATTCTTGATTCATTTTAATAAGAATTATATTAAAAGTATAAGTGTGTATTTAATTTTAAAAAACTTAAGTTTTATTCAACCTCCCTTCTACAAACATTTGTGGTTATGTATCCAAGGACTAACACTTTAGGAACATAAATGTCACGTATCCTCGAAAGCTGCCATCTAACATTTGAAAGAATGTCTCACTAGCCCTTATTATGGATCATACTCTTAGCATCACCAAAATCTAACAATTTAAAGCTAATATAATGTTATTATCCCTTTCCTATTTTTCATTAATACGAGAGATTTAATTTTAAATGTTATCTAACAATTAAGGGGTGTTTGAATGATCTTATTTGTAAAACTTCAAATTTATAAGGTTATCTTTTAGACTTTTAGTTTACCAAAATGTATCCGAATTGTTACGTTTTGCTATTATGTGTATCGAACTTTAAAAGTTTCTATTATATGTATCAAACTTTTAATTTGTTGCTATTGTATGTATTTTAGTTACATAAAAAGGTAAAAAATTTACAAGCTGAGTACATACAATAGAAAGTTTAATACACACAATAGCGACAAACTAAAAATTCGATACACATAATAGAAATTTTTTAAATAAAATACATACAATAGCAAAACATGACAACTTGGATATATTTTAATGAACTAAACCCTAAAATAAAATGTTACTTTAACTTATGAGTTTAGAATCACGAGCTTAGGCCAAGTCATTTAAAGGGAGCTTACTTTTAGGAATTGAACTTATATTCAAGAATTTAGCATACTGTCAAAATAATTTAGTGATATAAGGAGTTTGGTATTGGCCGGCATAAGTTTACTGTAATGCATTGCTCTTAATCACTCAAGGGTCAAGGCGTGTGTAGCATACCACCTCCATGGTGATAGGCCCGCTTGATCCTGAGAGTTGGGCGAATCCTAGTGGTAAAATACGTCTCTTTATATTTATTTTTTATTTTTTATTTTTTATGTTATTTTAGATATGATGGTGTAATAAGATACGGGTTTAAAGTAATGAGTGTGATTACTCGTATGATAGGAAAAAAACTAGCACCACATGATATTAGTGAAAACATATCACCGCTCAAAATTAAGATAAAACCTTACATATAAGAAGGTTATTAGCTTATACACCATAAAATATATATAAAAGATTATGAAAGTTACTAATTTATATAAAACTAGATTAAATACACGTGTAACACACGGGTTGGTTTAAAGATTAACAAAAATTAATCATTATTATTACAAGTAGAAGCAATATGGTCAAGCATTTATTGTTTAGGTTACATAAATATGATATTTTGAAAATGTTTAGGTTACATAAATAGATTCAATTAAATAACGGCAATAATCAATTAATTGATGAAGTTTATCCAATTAAATAGATACAATTAGCTAATAATGACGTGTGGTTTATATGGTTTATGTACACAATTTACATATTAGTAAAATATTAGTTTGACTCTAAAAAAGTCAAAATTGATTTCTTAGAATTAAATGAATAAATGGTTGAGATTAATTTTTTTATTAAATTAAAGGTCTAAATCGTTTAATAATTCTTTTTTAATTAGTCTTTTATTTATATTGGAAGATAAGTTATTTTCACTATAAACCAATAAACGTAATTCCAAGATTAACTAAGATATTCTTCCTGACTATAAATAAAATAAGATAACATAAACATCTTTGTAGTATTTACTAGGATAATAGTATTATCCTTCCACTAAATATTTTTATTTAATTAATACTTTTGAATAAGGGAAAGAGATATATACCGGTGTTCTACTGTAAAACTTAAGTTAATTGTTGTTATATTTATATATCTTTTTAATAAATAATACATTTGTTAATTCTGTATATATTTAATAAAAAGATATGTGAGTTTGACAATACATAATTTTGTTGTTGCTAGCAATATATATCTTTTTTGCTTTAAATATTATTATTTATAATCTACATATTTTTGATCTTCTATTTTAATTTAAATTTTTTATTAATATAATAATAAAAAATAAAATATAAGAAAAGATAAAAATATCCTCCATATTATCACCCTCACGTGTCCAAATTCATATTCCAATCCAAGATTATCGAACTCGGCCCAGCAACCCCAAAATGAACCATTCCAATGGCCATGAGTAGTTGAGTACCAAGTGGTCCCCCGTGCACCGACAAGAATCTAATCCACCAGTAAGAATTCAACAACGTTTCCGATAAAACCACTCTAGTTTCCCCCGATGCTACCTTTTTTTTACTTCGGATCAATTTCATATATTTCTGTTTTAAATTATAAAATATTTTATATACAAAGTATGCTTTAATCCATTGTATTTTATATATTAAAAACTTATTATTTGAATATATATATATATATATAGAATAATATTCAATATAGTCTATAATTAATTCATAGTTCTGAGAGACTAATTTTAGCTTTTGGATCAATAGCATCAACATTCCAGATTAAATTTTAACATTTAAACGAAGTGGCATTTTCGTAATTTTTCGTAATTCACATGTGATGCTTTTACAAATCACAAATGATTGTATACTGAA
>JAUEJL010052683.1:0-43191 GCA_032274825.1 Drosophyllum lusitanicum
AACTTCCCAATAAATTATAAATGTATCACAAATCCAATCTAACACATTTCATTTGCACATTGCTGGCAGTGAAGATATAGCATCCGTGTAAGGAGTCCAGAAAAACTGCAGCAAATAATTTTATTCTTTCTTTCTTGTTATAACACTTTGTGTAGACGAAAGTGAGTTATATAGAAATTCTGAAAGCTAGAAAGAGAGGAATGCATGAGATAGAGGCAATCAATTACCTGATATAAAGGTGTGTACATTATTATTTGCATGACCGTAGTATTAAATGTATGGTTCCTTTTAATTCTCGTGAATATATGTCAGTAGTATTATTAACATTATTGGATCTCTCGTGAATTATTTGCTCTGCTTTAAAAAAATGAATGGCTCTCTTTCCTGTGAATGCATGTCAGATATGTCGTAGATTTAAAAAATTAAAAATCTTTATAAATTAAAAAACCGGGCCTTGAAAGGCCGGTTTTTGGCAATTTTTTTTTTAAAATTGGTCAACTATTTCACACATTTGGGAATTGAATTTCATGGTAAATCCGGGAGTTGAGAAACCGATTTTAGTAAAAACCGGGATTTGAAATCCCGGTTATAGTATTTTAGATAATTGAAAATTTTCTAACTTAGTTTTGTTAAATTTTTTGTAAAGAGTATTGTTTGTGAAAAAAATTCTAAAACTATCTTCCACAAATTACTTACTATGGAAAAATCAAATGACTCCTCTTCTCTCCTTTCAAGGTCTGCTTGGGCATGTTGATGGCTCCTCGTTACCTCCTACCAAATTCATAGATGATGGAAAAGCAACCCCCAATCCAGATTTTCAAGCATGGGTTACAGCCGATCAACGCGCCATAATTCTTCTCCAAGCCTCCCTCTCCGAAGAAGCCTTCGCTGAAGTTGTTGGTCTCCCTACCGCGCGAACCATATGGGTTGCTCTCGAAAGTGCTTATGGTAACTCATCCATGGAAAGGGTGCAAATCCTTCGCGATCAATTACGTCAGCTTACAAGGGTAATACTTCTGTTTCTGAGTTTGGTAGAAAATTTAAAAACATTTGTGATCAGTTATCGGCTATCGGCCAACCCGTCGAAGAAACGGATAAGACGCATTGGTTTCTATGTGGTCTCGGTGCCACTTTTGAGACCTTCTCTATGGCTATCCGTGCTTCCCGTATTCCATATGTTTTTCGTGATCTATTGGCTCAAGCGGAGGGACACGAAATGTTCCTGCAGTCGATCCATGGGCTTTCTTCCCCTACTGATGCTTTTGCTGCACAACAGGCCCCTCATCAGACCTTGTTCTCGCCTTCTGCACAGCAGCCGCCACACTTATTGGCTCCGCAATTGACTCACCAAGGTTCCTTTTCTGCTTCTGGGTTTCGAGGCAGGGGTAATACTGCAGGTCGGGGTCGGGGTCGTCGACCTCCACATTGTCAACTCTGTCGCACTAATGGTCATTTTGAGACAGCCTGCCCACAACTTGCATCGTTTGCTAAAGCTACACCTGCTGCTGCTGCCACTCCCGTTACTGATTCCAATCTTTCTCGCGCTTTCCACGCTCAATGTCATGTGAATAATTCTGCTCCAGATTGGTTCGTGGATTCGGGGGCCTCGGATCATATGGTTAACTCTTCTGCATCAGTTTCAAACTCCACACCTCCTGTTGCAGATGCCTCCGTTGTTTTTGGTAATGGTACTTCACTTCCCATCTCTTGTATTGGCACTTCCTCCATTGCCAATAAAGTATGCTTGCATGATGTTTTGGTGGTTCCCAATCTTACAAAAAATTTATTATCTGTGAGTAAACTAACTCATGACAATGATGTGGATGTTGTTTTTTCCCGAAATTTGTTTATCATTCAGGATCGTCTCACGAAGGAAGTGCTGGCGCAAGGGAAGTGTAAACATGGGCTCTATGAGTTATCTGCTACTCCAAAATTTCAAGCCTTTTTTGTCCAAACTAAATGTAAAGGTTCTTATGAATTATGGCATTCTCGATTGGGCCATAGCACTTATGATACTATTTCCTTATTACGTACTTTGGGACATTTGGAGGTTTCATCTATTTTGCCTAAACCCGTTTTATGTTCACCATGTCAATTAGCTAAATCATGTCGATTGCCATTTGAGATTACTCCAAAACGGTCTCTTTGTGTTTTAGACATGGTACATTGTGATTTATGGGGGCCGTCTCCCGTACTTTCAGTTGATGCTTATAGATATTATGTTACCTTTGTTGATGATCACTCTCGGTTTACTTGGTTTTATCCACTCAAAACTAAATCTGAGTTTTCTTATATTCTAGACAAATTTATGAAGTTTGTTCAAACTCAGTTTGCTACAAAAATAAAAGTTTTTCAAAGTGATGGAGGTACTGAATTTTTGAACAATAATGTAAAGATGTTGCTTAGTGAAAATGGTACATTTCATCAGATTTCGTGTCCATATACCCCTCAACAAAATGGACGGGCGGAACGGAAGCACCGCCACATTGTTGAGACCGGGCTTGCCATGCTATTTCATGCTCATGTACCTGCTACATATTGGGTTCATGCCTTTGCATATGCAGTTTACATTATCAATCGATTACCTTCAAAGGTTCTTTCAACAAAATCTCCCTTTCAAGTACTATTTGATCGTATTCCGCAATATGCCAATTTTAAACCTTTTGGTTGTCGGGTTTACCCGTACTTACGGGATTATGCTGCAAACAAGCTTGCCCCAAGGAGTATTGCATGTATTTTTATTGGTTATCACTCACAGTATAAGGGTTATCAATGTCTTGACCCGGTGACATCACGAATTTATATTACTCGTCATGCTCGTTTTGACGAATTGTGTTTTCCGTTTCATGAGATACCCTCGAATACACCTATCTCCACACTTACCCTTGATACATTTCTTAATGACACACCTCTACCCTCCATACCCACTTCTTTAGCTCCTTCTACACCACCTACATCTCTTACTCCACCTAAGCCATGTGACCTTTGCTCCCCACAACCTCCTAGCCCAACATCTGGCCCACCAATCACACCTACATCTAGCCCACCAACCACACCACCTGATAGCCCTCAAAGCACTCCCCCTGACAGCCCACTAGATACACCACCTGGCAGCCCAACTTCTCCTAACACGCCACCCTCTCCTCCTAACCCACCTCCATCACCACCTATTGCGTCAAACACACAATCTGGACACCCAATGGTTACGCGTTCAAAGGCTGGAATTTTTAAACCAAAGCATAGAGCGGATCTTTCTGAATTTCGTGATCATGGTCTCCATCATGCGTTATTTGCTTCATGTGATCCTACGCATCACACTCAAGCCATGAGTGACACTAAATGGGTTAATGCTATGCGGATGGAGATAGATGCTATGGATCGTAATAATACGTGAACATTAGTTCCACGTCCTGATAATCATAATATCGTTGGGTGTAAATGGTTGTTTAGAACAAAATATCGTGCTGATGGCTCCGTTGAACGCCACAAGGCTCATCTTGTGGCTCAAGGATTCAGTCAAGTTCCGGGTGTTGATTTCCCGTATACCTTTAGCCCGGTTGTTAAAACCACTACCATTCGGGTTGTCTTATCATTGGCGGTTATTAATAATTGGCCTTTACATCAATTAGATGTTAATAATGCTTTTCTTCATGGCAAGTTATCTGACGAGGTTTTTATGCAACTACCGCTGGGATTTGTTGATTCGAAATTTCCGAATCATGTATGCAAACTCAATAAAGCCATCTATGGGCTCAAACAAGCTCCTAGGGCCTGGTTTCAACGCTTGCACTCTTTCTTGGTGGCTGATGGGTTTCAATGCAGTCGAGCTGATCCATCACTTTTTATCTTTAAACGAGGGGAGTGTTTACTATATTTACTTGTCTATGTGGATGACTTGATACTTACGGGCACTCATTCTTCGCTTATTCGGTCTTTTATTTCCAAATTGGATAATGAGTTTAAAATTAAAGATCTTGGGCGTTTGAACTATTTTCTTGGTCTTGAGGCATCTTACACGGATTCAGGCGTCTTTCTCAGTCAAACCAAATATGCACATGATATTCTATCTCGGGTCGGTTTGCTTGAGACTAAACCAGTGGCCACACCATTCTCAACATCGGCTCCTTTGGTTCTTGATGGAGTGCCTTTCTCTGATCCCACCAAATATCGTTCTCTAGTCGGTGCTCTTCAATATTTGACCATCACTCGTCCTGATATATCTTATGCGGTCAACCAAGTGAGTCAATTTCTTCAAGCTCCAACAGAGGCTCATTATCTGGCAATGAAACGTTTACTCCGTTATATTAAAGGGACTTTGTCTTTTGGGTTGACATTCTCTCGGCCTAGTTCAACCAGCGTGGTTGCCTATTCTCATGCCGATTGGGCTCGTTGTATTGATACACGCCGTTCCACCTATGGATACTCGATATTCATGGGGGGAATCTTATATCATGGAGCGCTAAAAAGCAACCTACTATCTCTCGATCGAGTTGTGAATCTGAATATCGAGCCATGGCAAATACAGCTGCAGAAATTGTTTGGATCACCCATCTCTTACGGGAGCTTCATGTCGTTCCCGATGGTCGTCCAACAATCTTATGTGACAATCAAAGTGCTTTGTTTCTTACTCAAAATCCGGTATCACATAAGAGGGGCAAACACATTGAGCTTCACTATCATTTTATAAGGGAACTAGTTGCAAGTGGTAAGCTTCATACCATGTTTGTTCCAACCAAGCTCCAAGTGGCGGATATTTTTACTAAAAGTCTTCCTCGGCATCAGTTTGAGGTCTTCCGGAATATGCTTTGCTTAGGTCCGCCCCCGTTTCGATTGCAGGGGGATATTAGACATGATTAATATTATGTATTTGTTTAGGGTGTATTATGTAATTTGTTTTGTATATATATCGTTCCTCCTCCCTAATTTGGGTATTGGAGATCATAATTATCACAACTAGCTTGAAGATCGAAAAATTATTGACGACTGACCAGGCGTTGTTGCTTTCGGCTGCTTCAAATTTGTGTGATCTCTTACCCAATTTAAGTTGGTTTGGAGTGAAGGGAAAGGGAGAATAAGATAATAGCGTTACGGGAAAAGTGGGATGTGTTCTTTTAAGAGTTGATTGAACAACTAAAATCCAGAAATAAAAAGAAAACTATATATGATTGAAGTGATATTATCGCTACGAGAATCAGATCCCGAATACTGCACTAATGAAAGGATTCGAAGCTTTGTTATTGTTGGATCTGTGAGGCCGTGCGTAGCGCATGGCCCGAAACGTTTCCGGAGTCTTTGGGTTGCTATCGGGTCACTCGGGAACACCGCTACCAGCCCCCATTTGGGTAAGAGGTCGGTTTTCCCAACCCGACCTTTGAGTTCCGTTGTTGTTTTACTATAACGGTAACATTGTAATAAAAAAATTTAAAAATGATTTTAACTTTCACTGGACCGCATTGATATATATATGCAAAAGTTCAAACGAGAACCGCGAGAACCAATCTTAGCCTTCCAATTCCCCCTCCTTCGATTGGATTGCCCACCCATGAATTCCTTACATGCACCTTGCTACACTCAATCCCCCCACGCTCTTCATCCATGAATTCCACTAACCAATTGAACAGCTAAGATTGGTTCTCGCGGTTCTCACAATAATAATGGTTTTCAAATGAACCCTCTATAAAATTAATGCTTAGTGGGTTTGTGTTCTCCTTTATGAGAACTTCGAAACCATATATAATGTGTTCAAAACGGAGTGTGTGTGAATGGGATTTGATAGTCACAGTTGAGCACGTGGAAAGAAGTTTAAAAAAACCAAGTGGGTGTGAATGTGTCCCATGTAGGAGTAAGAAGTAAACTCTTAATGGGTTTATAACCATGAAAGTGTAAGAACTTACAAGGTTCTTTGTGTGGTTTTACTCCAAGTTCTACCCGTGCACAGGGGGGGTTGCAGATGATGGATTTTGTAAGCTAAATTCGCAGAACTTGTGCTTGGATACGAACGCAACTCTGAAATCGCAAGCTTGCGCAACCAAGTTTTGCTAAATTTTCTTTCGGTCTGTTTCCGTTTTTTGAAACCGAAATGCATTAAAGTCCTGTTAATGCGAGATAAGCTAATTAATTCGTTTAATTATTTGTTAATTACGAATTAGTTATAACAGTTATAGTAATCACTCTATATAGACATTGGTTCTCATTCCTAAACAAATAGCTACGAAAATACTCTCTTTTCTTGCATACAAATTTTTTTGGTGATATTTTCAAGGAAATGGTCATCTCCGACAGTATATCTGCTTAGACTGTTATACCCTGAACAGACGACGAATTTGTTTAAGGGAATTGTGTTATACACGAGCCTCATCCGATTTTTCGGTTTCTTCATAGAAGCTGCTCATGTTCAGTTTCTACTCTTCAGGTTAGTTTTCTACAACCTGAACTACTCTTCAAGGATCAGTTTCTTGAACCTGAACTACTCTTATGGGATCAATTTTCTAAACCTGGACTACTCTTCAAGAATCAGTTTCAGAATCAATCATTCAGAAATTAGTTTTTTCAGGACCGGACTTACAAGAATCCGTCTTCTAAATTTGTTTTTAGAACAAGATTTCAGAAACTATTTTCAGAACTCGATTTTCAGGAATCGGTTTGATGATTCATTCTACTAACAAAAATTGTCTTATACTTTTTAAGAAAACAAGTTTGGACGGGTTTGTATTTTGCAAGTCCATTCAACTCATCGGAATCTCTACTAGGGGCTTACCATGATAGTTATTTTTCAAGTTCAGCATTAGTATGAAAATTCGAGAACCTATCGATCCTTTAGAGATGTAAGGACTGTGTTTATACTTATATACATGGTTTACTTTATTTATTTTACAATCCATACTATATTTAGCAATTTTTTTTACTTATGAAAATTGATTCATTTAAGGAAAATAGATGTTTCGCAAGTTTGTAACATAATTGTAAGTGCATTGTATCTTTCATGAATAAATCAATTTTATAAGTGAAAGAATCACTTCACATCTACTCAGTTTAAAGAGGGCCTAGCGTCATGAATGCGTTAGTCATGATAATGACAATGGCAAACAACAGTTGGTTGTTTTTCCACATTTCACAAAGTTTGAGGGTGTGATTGTCTGCTAAAACATTTGCATAGAGAAACTGCATGTATGCATATGATGTCATTCATAAGATTCAAAACCCCTGGGCTTTGCAAATTCATATGATCAATCATCAAACTAATAAAAAAAGTCGTTAACCTTAATCTAATGTACAATAAAATCCCTAACTACTACTTCAATCATTTAAACAACACACATAACGAATCGCCAAACAAACAAGTTAAATCGTTAGGAAAATTCGACTTATAGATCCGCAGGTAGCTGGATGCGTTGAGAACCAAGAATATGACGCGATCCTCGTTGTTGCACAAACACAACAATACCACATTTGTTGCTGTTGAAACCTTGCCAGAGGCTAAAATCTAGTGTTCCAGTTAACGTCTTCTTGGGAGAAATATTGTTCACTGTGCAGAGGTTTACGAGCTTCCTGACCACGAAATCGTTGGCTAGAATTCGCCCTTTATTATCACCATTTTTGCAGTCGGTCACTAGCCCACTCTCGTAGAGTGCCACCATGACGTCGGCACCCTGGTTGTCGATTTTGGCCCTTAAGGGTCCCTTTAGGGAGACTTGTAAGGATTCTGGTGTTGGTCTCTCAAAAGTTGTCTGAAGTAAGATAGAATCAAATAAAAATTGACAAATATAACATAAGATTTTCTAGAAAAAAAAAGATTTTACAATTGAAATAACAAGTCGCAAATAAAAGCATTTTATTTCCTTTTACCTTTTTGTTTTTTTAAGTAATTAAATTAGAGAAACTTTCATATTCAGTTCTTTATAAGATAATTTTTTTCAAAATGTATTCAACTTTACATGTTTTATTATTTGTTACATAAAAAAAAGAAAAATGTATAAATATAATACATACAATAGAAAGTTTATTTCAGACAATAATGATAAATTAAATATTCGATACACATAATAGAATTTTCTTAAAATTAGATACACACAATATCATATCTTATAAAATTGGATACATTTTATAAACTTTGCCCTTCCTTGTACTCCTCCATCTACTATTTTAAGCTGAAAAATATTGATTCTTTGCCTTAAGAAAAAGCTGAAAAGTATTTTTTAGAAAAACCTTACATGCCATTTCACTTGGTAAATTAAAAAAATTCAAATTTTATATATATAAAAATTGAGTGGTTTTTATATTTTTTACTTTGATGAGACAGTATAAATTTCCTATAAATATCAAGTATATAGGATTTCATGGATTCCATATATCAAGTTTTGAATATAAGCATATGAATCTAGAATTTGCGTTTATACAAATAATCACCTGGAAAGCCGGCGGAGGGTATCTGGATACGGCGGCGATGGAAGATAACAGAACATCCTCATCATTTCCGATACACTGCGATCTCCCCTGAATCACCACCTGCGGGGTAAACATGGTGTCTAGATTCAAAGATTCCACATACTCTTTTTGCCTCACCGTCCACTGGCTTGATCCAAACGGATCTTTCCATCCATTGTAATCCCAGTAATCCACATGGTACGCCATTATTATAACCGGAATTTCAAGATTGAAATCCCCCCTTCCGATCCTCGAACACAGAACCTCTGCCTCCGGCGAAGTGGCGCATCCCTGTGAAGAGAATAGCTCCACAACCACCGCTCCGCCTCTTTTTAACTCCTCCGCCGTGAGGTCCGCCGTGGCGGTGTCGTTTGATTTGGTGACGTCTAATGAGGAGGTGGTGGAAGATGATGAGCGTTTGAGGAAGCAAGCGAAGAGACCACGCGCCATTATTTGTTTGATCTCTCCGGTGATCGGATTCTGGCCGGAGAGATTAACGATCGTTTAATTAATCCCCAAATTTTTGGTGGTTCTTGATGATTTTGTAAGAACAGAGAATCTTGAAAACGGGAAGGATGGTGGAGAGGGAAAGTTGGCGAACGAAATGGCAACAGATAATAAAAACAGGATTGCAGAGTGTTTCCAGGATCGAGATGGATTAACCCAGAATTATGTACTTATTGAAAAGCAGATTGTACAAGTGAACAATGAATATGTGCTATGGGAGTTGGTGTTTTGGGTGTGGAAGAAGGTATTAGGCATAAAAAGAAGTCGGTGACACGTAGGTGCAGTATGGCTATCTGTAATTCGGTGAGATCTGTTGTGGGTGACCCCACCATTAGTGGATGGTCTGTCTGCTTTTCAAAGGTTGTTTTGGGCTTTCACCAAAAGCCCATTAGTTAGATCCAATCAATACTAGGAGTCTAGGACTATCAAGATCATTCATATACTAGTACTATTATTACCTATACTATCAATTTGCAAAGTGGGAAGGCAATATCTCATGAGTTTTTGAAGGGTAACTTTGTAATTTTTACTAAAACTCACGCTAATTTAAAATATCACGAGATATTTCCCTACTTTCTCTCACTTGATTTCTTTTTCCAAAGTTCATTAAAATGTATACAAGTTGTCATGTATTACTATTGTATGTACTGTACTTAAAAATTTTCTATTGTGTGTATCGAACTTTTAATTTATCGCTATTGTGTGTATTAAATTTTCTATTATGTGTACTAAACTTGTAAATTTTTTACTTTTTTATGTAATCAAAATACATACAATAGCAACAAATTAAAAGTTCGATACACGCAATAGAAACTTTTAAAGTTGGATATACACAATAGCAAAACGTAACAACTTGAATACATTTTAGTGAACTAAACCCTATTTATTTATAGTAATAAAATTGTTAGTTTTATTTTCTTCCCCTCACATATTGCGAGGGCACTTAAACACTTGTTAACATCATTGATGGTAAATTTTATAATATAAAATAAAAGGGAGAGTGAACTTGGTAGAACAGCTTTTCAACTTAGTTAATATTCTGTGAACTTTCCTCCATTTATAAATCCAGACTTGTTTAATATTTTATTAAAATTGGTTTCAAGCTCGGCTCTTATAAGATAGATGAATTTAAGGTTCGACTCACTTTATGCTTGTTTAGGTGCTAGAATTATTTTGAAATTTTTATCGAAATGATATTTAAACTTTTCTACAACTAATAAACTCTCTTTATATGTTTGTTTATAATTTATAGATGTACAAGCATATAGTTCTCTGTTAGTTAAAGTCTGGAATTGGATTTGTTTATATATTTTATGTATATATATATATATATATATATATATATATATATAATGAAATTTTAAAATAATATTTATATATATATATATATAATGAAATTTTAAAATAATATTAGTTTTAACTTTTTAAATATGTAATTAACCTATTAAAATGAAAAATACACTCTTTTGGTAAATATGTTTAAAACTACACTATTTTAGTAAATAAGTTTTGTAAATACACTTGTTTGGTGGTTTTGTAGGCCAAGATGTATACTTCTCTACTTTCCTTCTATCTTATTTTTCACGTTAACATCACATTATTCTTCTTTCGTCTTTTTTCCAGTCATTCTTCTCTTTTAACCCTTCACTTCTATGCCTCTATCTATTTTATTAATGTTAAATATTATGTGTGTGTAAGACCATGTGTAGCGGTTCGGGAGAGGGGTTCGGGTTGGGTTTGGGTTCATTTGGGTTCAAAGAAAACACCCCTACGGGGTTTTGGGTTCCACCCCAAAGTCTTCACCTCGGGTCCGCCAAACCGAAGTAGATGGCAACCCTTTTCTTTTCTTTTTTTTTGGTTTTTTAGTGAGAGCGGGGAGAGAGAAAAATATTTGAGTTGTTTGGGTTGGGTGCTACTGCTACTTGAGTTTTGGGTTGGGAAGGAAAAAGTAAAAAAAAACTGATATAACTGATTAACTGTTGATGTGGGATTTGGGTTGAAGAGAGTGCTACGCATGACCTAAGAGACGGACAAAGTGAAGGGTAAAGTAATTGAATGAGGTATACGTAGTTTTGTACCATATGAACTAATATGTTTTGTCTAGTAAAAAAAAAAAAAGTTGCCTTAAAAAAGAGTACTAGTGGTACTGTAACATATGCTTCTTCATTTCCCATGAAAAAGTGCATTACATTTGCAATTTCAACACTTCAACATTACAATGGAATGTAACCAATGTCTTCCATATTTAAAGATTAAACACCAATCAAAGGATTTATTAATCATTTATAAATGATTTTATTTCATGATTAAATCACCATTCTTCAAACATCTTCTGATCTTCATCACCCACCTTATTTCTTGCACACAATCCCATTTCCATGAAACAATCCCTTGGCAGTGCAATCCAAAGTTCCATTCTCTATCTCTTTCTCTTTCTCTGCAACATTACTCGAATCAAAGATGCACTTTGCGCAATCAGCCGACAGCAAAGAGCTAATTTTATACTTATCTTCTCCTCCCACCACCGCCATGGCCACCCCTGGCTTCGCCGGATTCTTGAAATCCGGCTGATAAGTCCTTCCCAACACCCCTTCAACTCCGTCAGAAAGTCCAGCGAACCTGAATTGAACTTCTAAGTGAGCAAAACAATCATCGGAAGGAACTTTGTAACCATGGATTCTGTCGTCTTCCGCCGTCACTGGCACAACATTTGCCAAAATCTCCACCACTCCGGGAACGGTGACCAAAACGCTGTTCACCCCAGAAGTTCTCTCCACTTTAATTTCATCTTCCGGTGATTTCCAGGTGGAAAGACCTCCAACAGGTAAGGAAATTTCTTCACCGTTGTAGGAGAGTTTCAGGTGGTCGATTTCGCCGTCCCAGGTGGCGGATTTGGTGGCTTCTAGAGAGAAACTGTGGGAATTGAAGAGGACACCCAATGCTTGGATCCAGGTGAAGTCTCTGGATCTTCCGGTGGGTCGGTGACCGATGAATCGACCGTTGATTTGGAGGTTGTTGTCGGAGATCAAACTGAAATGCTCATTAACCTTGCCGTGAAAGTAGAACACAATGCCGTCGCCACCGATGAACCGTGGGTCGTAGCATGCGGATCCTGGGCTGTTGCAATTGGGCTTACGCTCTACAATAAGTCCAATAAGTAGAAAATTAATGGATCAATCCCAAAACCCAAATCAGACCTTTATTTGATTATTATAAACTTAATACTTATATAACATGAAATATTACCAGTAGTATTACGTGATTTTATGCTCACAAACTCATTAATAGCAAACACTAAAATGTCAAACATACTCGTTATTTTAAAGAGTTTGTGAGTGTGTAACATCACCTATGAATATGATGAGTGATGTTAACGTCATCTAACATTTTCTAACTATAAAACCGGGGAAATATAAGGAGATGAAAAGTATTGTTACGTTTGCATTCGGCTTTGCATTTTGGCGAGTAGCAGTCGATACGACAAACTTTAGCCTTGGGTTCGTCGGATTCACTGGAGGGGCATTCAGAGGGGCAATAAAGGGTCTGCCCCGCACAACGAGACCAAGTGCTACAATACGAGCTTGAATAAGCTTTGACTTGAGTGAGTGCAGCGAAAACAGCAATTGTTGCCAAAACAAGTAGAACCGATGTTTTCTTGCTTGCCATTTTAGGTGGTTTGTGTTTTGTTTGACGTGTTATATGAACTGGCGATTCAAATGCTGTATTTATAGCTTAATTTGTGTGTATAACTTGCGAAGTATGTAAAGGGCATGCAGTTCACTTGTTTATGTCAACGTTTTAACTTGTGAAAGATTATAGCTTTGACCTCAAGTTATGGAAAATGGTTCTCAATGATTCAAGTTATTTTATTAAAAAACATATAATATAACGGGAAGATAATAATTAAATCTTGAGTTACGTTGCGAATGATTTAAGTTTTAATCGAGAAATGAAAGTTTGAGCTTAATTCGGGTTAAGTACAACAAATGAGTTCCAAATATACACCAAGTTCAAGATATGAAATTTTATTGTTTTTCTTAAGTTTGTTCGATTTCGTTTATGTTCTTAAAAACTTTCATTATTTTGTTTTGAACGGCAAAGGGATGACTCAAGGGGAGAGCCTCGACATGGCCATCACCTACCCCAAGAGTGTCTGAAAGAATTTTCGTATATAAATAAAACCAGGATCTAGCAAGACGCTAAAACCAAAGAAGTACAAGAATTATCAAATTACAAACAAAAGTGCCGAGGAACTTAAAACAATTAAAAACAAAAAGAAGGGTTACAGCACCAATCACTCCATCTTAGGGCAAAATTTCTTTCACTTGATCTGTTCTTTAGCCAGAAGAAAGAGTGCCGCTTGAATTTGATTACTTAACAAAATCTCCTTATCATTTACTGTACCAGAGAAGACTTTCCCGTATCTAATTAAGTTTCCAAACAATCCACAGATATGTATAAATAACCTCCGTAAACGCCTTTAATTTTTCCCCTTTGTAATTCAACAAATAACCCCACGATAGAAGATGTGGAATATCATAAATTCCCGAGTAATCCACTCCCCACCATCTACAAATATCTAAAAGGATTCCCCTAGAAACTGAGCACCTAGAGAATAGATGCCCTTCCGATTCGTCTTCTATTCCACATAGAGGGCAATATAACGATAATAAAACAACTACTCTTTTTTGAAGATTGACTTTAGTAGCCATCCTTCCATACGCAATCCTCCAAGTATTCAAACATACTTTGAGAGGCACCCGATTATTCCACATAAAAAGCTCAACCACATCCTTCTTAAGGTAAGCATTACCGAAGGCTCGGCGTAAAGAAGAGACTGAAAACTGACTTGATAGATCTATCGCCCATACCACTTTGACAGCCCTTGATTCAGCTAAATATTGTTCTTGAAACCAATTAGACAAAGGTACATTGACCTTATCACAAACCTTTTGGACTTTAAGAATATTCCTCCAAATCCCCGAGATTTTCCCAGTTGAACTCACCCTACTACTAAACCCACCATTAGAACCATGAATAGCCTGAATAACTTTTTTCCATAACCCATCACTTTCAGTTTTGAATCTCCAAATCCATTTAGGCAAAAACGAACATTAAAGGCTTTAAGGCTGCCCACTCCTAATCCACCATTACATTTATCATTTAAAATAACACTTCAAAATACCCAAGATATTTTCCTTTCACTATCCTTTGATCCCCGAAAAAAATCTTGAACGCATACTTTCAAGTTTATTAATTATTTTATCCGGGGCTTTGAACAATGAAAGAAAATAACTCCCAAGACTTCCCAAGACAGATTTTATAAATGTCAATCTCCCCCCAAAAGATAAATTCTTAGCTTTCCATTTTGAAAGCTTAGCCAAAAATTTATCTATGATAGATGCCCATGATTCACATTTATTCATAGAGATACCAATTGGTAATCCCAAGTAAGTAACAGAAAATGAACCGACCTTACAATGATATTTGTTGGCTAAGAACTCCACTTCCTCTTTGGCCACCCCAACCCCTAGCAAGTTGCTTTTTGATTATGTTAATTTTCAAACCTGAAGAAAGGTAAAAACAACGCATAACGCGAATGATGTTAGCAATATTACTGCCCGACCATTCTCCTATGACAATGGTATCATTAGCATATTGCATGTGAGTAATAGACGGGCCATTGTTAGGCAATTGAAAACCATGAAAGACGCCTTTGGAACTCGCCTCTTGCATTGCCACATTAAAAGCTTCAGCCACAATGATGAATAAAAATGGAGCAACGGGGTCCCCTTGCCTCACACCCTTCCCCATATGGGACTCTTGTATCGGAGAACCATCGATCAAAACTGAGATCGAGGCTGAAGACAAGCAACTCGAAATCCATTTTCTCCATTTGGCCCCAAAATTCATTTGATACATTACTTCATCGAGAAATTGCCAATTTACTGAATCAAAAGCTTTTTTGAAATCGATTTTGAAAAGCATCGCCTTCTTATTAACTTTCTTAGCCTATGCCAAGACTTCACTAATGATGAGAGGCCCGTCCAAAATGTTCCGGCCTTGAATAAAAACAGTTTGCTCCGGCCCAATTACCGACCCAATAACTGTTTTTAACCGACTTGTTAAAATTTTTACGACAATCTTATAAAAACAATTAAGCAAGCTAATAGGTCTGTAATCATTAAAAGATTGCCTGAACTCTCAAAATGTTTTTAACCGACTGGCTAAATAACTGTTTTTAACTGACTGCCTGAACTCTCAAAATGTTTGATTGCCAAGAAAAGATTGCCTTTAATTGTATCCCAAAACTTCTTCAAAAAAGCAAAAGTAAATCCATCTGGACCTGGAGCATTTTCTGAGCCAATATCCAGTTTTTACATATAGAATTGTAAACTCTAAAATTACATCTATATCACTCTAAATTATTTAAACTCTCAAATATATAAAAAAACCTAATATATTTTTGTTTAAACTATTTTAAAAAATAAACCTATCCCTATATTGATTTTTATCCAAATTACTAAAATATCCATGTTACTTCAGAATTCAACATCTACGCATTAAGAAATGATCCATTTATTTCTCTCATGGATCACCATCACCTCGGCAAATCTCTTTTTGTGGCTCTAATCGATCCCTGGTTTGGTCACCGATGATGACTAGCATGTCGATTGTAGCATCATCTCCATTGCTTCATCGATTAAAATTAAATATCGGTCCCTAGTTTGGTCTCTGATTAAATATCCACTTCATCTCACCGACAATGTAGCTTTGTTTTCATAGTTTTGTCTTTGACAATTTCTTCATCTTCCAACGCTTGTCTTTTTTTTACCAATGAGCCCTCCACCGATAACTAGCTTGGATGGAATTAATAGATGCGCTGATGATGGTGATCGATTTCTTGTGCTTTTTAGATCAATTTATGGGTTCTCCCTATTTCTTAGATCAATTTGTTTGATCATTTGTCATCATCCAAGCTCGTCAATTTTACTCTTGAATAACCGATTTTTAGGTTTTTAGTGATTGGTTTTCTTTTTTATTTTTGCATTCCTTTTGAATTTGTGGGTGTTCCATGAGTAAAGAACTTAATTTGTTCATACGTGTTCTTGGTTTTGATTTGTTCATCAATGATTGGGCAATTGGTTTATTCAAACTTGTTCATAAATGTTATTGGGTTTAGATTTGTTCACTAATAAGTAATGGTTTGGTAGAATTTTCAAAACGTTTGGTGAACCTGGTGAACCTGTGATTAAAGTTATGTTGATCAAATTTTGTTTGATTGAAGTTTCGGATAATTTTTGTTCCACCTTGGATCAGTGCCTTGGATTGCCACCATGATCGAGGGTGCGAATAAACTTTCGCTTTTATGTCTTGGTCATATACCGTTCGATCATGGTAAACGGTTGCATTGCAACGACAATTTAAATCAAAGATAAGGTTTAAATAATTTAAATATAAATTATAAATTGGATTTTTGGATATATTTGAAAGTTTAAATCATTTAGAAGGATATATGTAAAAAAATTTAAAATTTACAAGGATATATACGTAAATATGAAAGTTTGAAGGAAATATACGAAATCCTTCCCAACGACGAAAGCCTTAAAGGCTTAAAGTACTAGTTTGATGAGAACATATAATTGGATTCTAACAAAGTTATCAAGTCCGCGCGTTGCAATATGTGATATTACAATAAGTAGAATTTTAACAATTTAATTAAAATATAATATTATAAATAAAATGATCGTGAAGAGTAACATGCATATATAAATTTAGTTTAACATGAACCAACTATTCAACTATCTTAAATTATAAAATTGATTAATGTTAAGGAAATTTTGTTTTTCATGTTTCAGGAGGTGTATAATTTTGACTGCATTTTTATAAATTTTAAACATTTTGTTTTAAGAATATTTAAGAGTTTAAAATCTAAATATTATAGAGTTATGTTCAGTAAAGTCCATATAAAAAACATAGTCCTAAAATTTTAATATTCAATCACAGGTAATTCGATATATAATCACATGTGATTTGTAAAAGCATCACCTGTGAATTACGAAAATGCCACTCCGCCCAAAATTTTAAAATGCAATCTGGACCATTGATACCATTGATCTAAAGGCTAAAATTTGTCCCTTAGAACTATGAATTAAGTATGGACTATATTCAACATTCTTCAAATATTATAACTAAAATCACATTAATAAAACTTATAAAATAACACATCAAACTTAGGAGGTATTTGATAGAGAGAAAAGAAATAGGGAGAACTGGTTTATCTTGTTTGGAAGAAATAGTTATTGTTTTAGGAGAAGAAATGGTTTCTCCACCAATTTCCATTTCTCTCATTCATTTGTATTTTTATTTCTTTTCAAATTGTGGAGAAATGGCAGCTGATGTCTAATCCTCATGGTCGATGTCTGGTTGCGCTGTGTTTCTGGCGTTCTACTCATCATCGTCGACGTCCGGCGAGGCGGCCAACGCCGCAACCGCCGTCCGGCGACCTAAGCCACCATTTCTCTATTTCATTTCTTTGATGATACCAAGCAAGGGAATCAATTTCAATTCTCCACATATTTTCATTTCTCCCCATTTCCAATTCTCCCCTATTTTCATTTCTCCCAATTTCTTTTCTCTCTATAAAACACCCCCTTAATTTATTCTTCTAACAATTTGTCTTTACCCTTGTATTGTAGTTAGGAGTATATTTTTAGGGTTTAGTTTATCAAAATGTATCAAATTTGTCACGTTTTATTATTGTGTGTATCAAATTTAAAATTTTATATTGTATGTATTAAACATTTAATTTGTCGCTATTATGTGTATTAAACTTTCTATTGTATATACTAAACTTATATATTTTTTCTTTTTTTATGTATCCAAAATACATAAAATAGCAACAAATCAAATGTTTGATACACATAATAGAAATTTTGAAAGTTTGATACACACAATAACAAAATGTGATAAATTTAATAAATTTTGTTGAACTAAACCCAATATTTTAAAAACTTTTTATAAGGTCATATCAAATTTTTTTTTTTTTGAAAGACAAGCCAATATATAAAATCAACAAATACAAAACGAAAATAAATACCACCAATTGTCTGTAACGTTAATGGGTTTTAATGATTTATTATTATTATTAATAATAATAGTTATTGCAATATATAAGAAATAGTGAAGTTATAAAAAAAAGTCACATCCCAGATAAAAGTCTACATATGAAATTATCACCTGACATGTTATGTTGATTGTGTAGATGACCATAAGTCCCTATGAGTTTTTTGTTATTCTTTGCTTTCTAATTTTTATATATGCATGTTTGTATATAAATATATATTAGCTTAATTTAGATGAAAGAAAAATAAAAAATAATATTAATTACTTTTATAATCTTACCTTAATATCAGCTAGAGCAGTGAGTCATCATTGAATCTCTTGGTTAATTTTTGTTTTAACAATATTATATTAGGGATTAAACCAAAACTTTAAGAGGAACTTGGAAAGGTTTTGTGGAATGGATGGAGAATTTGGTGAGTGGGGGATGAAAATTAAGGATGATTGGGAATTGAAAGTAGTCATAGTGAAGCATAGAAATTCGCTTCAATTTTTTTATAAATTGATTATAAGAGATAATTGAAGGTAAATTAAAAAGAATTTTCTCTGGGTTAACTCCTGTTGTGAACATAAAGATATAGACGTAAGAGTAGGTTAGTATCCACCGATCCACGTGTGTACTGCTATTAAAAGAATTTGAAGGTAAATTGATGGACATAAAATAGTAAGCTCTACAACTTTTATGCACCATATCGAACGGAACATATAAATCGCTATAAACTACGGGTTTAAACAATATATATAATTTCTTTAAAGGTTTAATTAATCAAAATATATCTAACTTGACACGTTTTCCTATTATGTGTATCAAACTTTTAATTTGTTGCTATTATATGTATTTGGTTACATAAAAAATAAAAATAAAATGCATAAGTTTAATACATACAATAGAAAGTTTAATATACAGAATAGCGACAAGTTAAATGTTCGATGCACACAATAAAATTTTTTAATTCTAATATACATAATAACAAAATATGAGAAGTTGGACATATTTTGGTGAACTAAACCCTTTCTTTCATCAATAAAATCTATTAAAAAATTTTGCAATTATTCATTTAAATAAAAAAATTTAATTATCAAATCTAAAATTTTTGATAAAAATTGAAATCAAAATTTGATTTTAGATAAGGGTTTAGTTCATAAATATGTATCAAACTTATCATCTTTTACTATTGTATGTATCAAACTTTCAAAGTTACCATTTAATATACTGGACTCCCAAAAGTTACCACTTTGTGTATCCGGTTACCTGTTCATCAGGTAACCGGTAATCTTCTACTTTTTATTTTATTTTTTTGATGCCACATTAGTAATTTTTATTACTTGAAAAAAAAGGTGAACATTTTGGAGATCATACACATAAACAGAAGAACTTATATTTGAACCATAAATTGGAAGTTTACAATAAGCTAAAAATCAAACCAAACATACATATTTGAACTCATCAAGAACTATTTTTGTTATTAGTTACAACAAGCTAGAATTGCAAACCATCAAGAACTCAGATTTGAAGAACAAGAACCCTAAAATCGAATAGATGAGATGCTTGTAGAACAACTGTCGTTCAAAAAAATCGACCAAAAAACCCTAAAATCGAACAAATGAAGATGACTATAGAACAATCGCCATTCAAGAAAATCAAAGCCAAAACAAAAACCCTAAAATCTAATAGATGAAGATTCTTGTAGAACAATCGCCATTCATTTCAATCGAAAATAAAGAAACCCTAAACTTACCTGAAGATGAAGGTGAATGAAAGCATCGATGAAGATGAAGATTGAAACCCGTGTATGTGCGGTTTCAGTACTATCGAACCCTTCGAACAGATGAAGATGAAAAAGACTTGATGAAATCCTTCAAAGTAGATCTCGAAATCCTTCAAGCAGATCTCAAACCTAGATGAATCCTTCAAATCAGATCTCAAACCCACATGAATACTTTAAAGCAGATCTGGAAATCCTTCAAAGCAGATCTCCGAACCCAAACGAAATCCTTCAAAAGAGATCTCGAAATATGATAGGTGAAGGAATCGCAGATGAGAAGAAGAATTCGGAGATGAGAAGAAGAAGAAATCGAGTAAGAGAAGAAGAAATTGCATACGAGAAAAAGGTGAGAAGAAATCATAGATAGGTGAAGGAATCTCAGGTGATGATGATGAATTTGTATATTTATGTATTTATTATTATTATTATTATTATTATTATTATTATTATTATTATTATTTTGAAATATAAAAAAAAGAAAAACACATCAGCATCCACATAAGCATCATGTCACTGCCATGTCATCTAAACCGGTGCCACGTCATATTATGACCTATCATAGCAGGTATGATACATAAAATGGTAACTTTTGAGAGTTCAGTACATTAAATGGTAACTTTGAAAGTTTGATACACACAATAGCAAAAGCTGACAAGTTGGATACATATTTATGAACTAAACCCTTAATAATAATGTAACAATGAGTTAATATTGATATTGTTTGTTTTTTACTTAATTCAGAAAGCATTACTTAATATAATAAGTTAAGATGATGATACTTTTTGTATTAAGTCAATGATTTTATTATTTTTTTATTTAGATATATCATTTAACACATAAAACAAAAAAGGTACAACTTATCCCACATAGGCACATATGCATTATTTATCTAGACAAAGTCTTTATTCATATAACACTTAATAATTAAGAAAAACAAACATGCATTTAAAGCATCATCGAAAAGTTACTAACCCAAATTATAACCACATTCGAAATTCATATATATAATCTGTGAAGATATAAAACCTCTTTGAAAACAATTGTAAAAATCTTAATTTAATTTAAGTATAGAATATATGTTTAAGTTTCATTTTAATGAACCCAGTCCTGTTCAGACTTTTTAATTTTGTTGATTTGATTTATGGGCTGTTTGTTAAAACAGATTTATTAAACATCGAATGATTTTATGATCTGAATAATTCAAACGCTTTGTATGAATCTGACTCTGATTGTGTTATGCTATTTGATAAATGTTCTGGATGAACAATCTAAATGACACAAATTATTATTTTAGCTTTAATAATGATATAAATATTATAAGACATGATTGTTTATTAAGGCAATATATAAACATTTAAGCTAAATATTAACGATTAACATTTAGAGCTAAATAGTTCATTTAAGCAGCCGCCGTCGACGACGTCCCCTAATAGCATATCAGGCTATCAGCGATTCAAACCCTCCCGCCGGCCACATCTGAATAGGAAGTGTCGGTTCCAAGTTTCCAACCCTCGTCTGCGACTCAAGTCCGGCAGTGCGCGGTTGCGTCCCGCCTTCTGCCATTCGCGATCGGTCTACACTTGTCGACGCCCCTTGATTCTTGATTGAAGCCCGGAAGTCTCGAATCTCGATCATGAGCAGCAACCCGGCAAACGGTCAGCAGACTTGAGACTTTGGCAAAAGCATAATGGATTTAATTGCAGAGAAACCCTCAAAGTCTCAAGAATCAAGACGCTGACACAGTATGTTATCGACTTTCTGACAACTTGGTTTACTTAAGTATTAAAGTGCTTTTTTCTAATTTCACTGTGTATCATATTGCATTGATAGTTTTGTATTAATTTTATATCGAATACATAGTTTTATAGCGATTTTGTGTAATTTTGTATTTATAATGTTGAATCGTATTTATATTTTATACTGAATTATGTTTTAATGTTGCAATACTCTTGATTCATATGATGCTATCAACACTGGTAATTAAAAATGACTATTTTGACCCGTTACCTATTCCTTCCAGCCGGTTTTTTTTGTCATGTTAACTAGTTGGATCCCGGTATGTTTGAATCCTGTGTTAGTTACTGCTTGGAGACCTTGCTTATGTTCCATATGAAGATCAGGCTCGAATGGCTTCCATGACTGATCACCTACAAACCATCGTCAGGTTCTTATTTCTATCTAGCCGTGTGTCTTTTCGTATGATAGACTGTATACAGCTTTTGTTTAGCACTTTGTTGCAGTTAATCTTTCGTGAGTTATGTGAAACTGGCTTAATTATATTATGTAATTGTTGAAATATGCGTAAAGAAGAAGTTCTTTGAATTAGTCTAGTCGAGTTTGATCTCCTATGTAGCTGCATTGAAAGTACATATTCTCTTAATCTGTTTGTAGTTTATAATTGATAATTTGAAACTAACATTTTAATCCTCTTTGTTTAGTATGATAGGGTTCATATTAGTACTACTAGATCTTTGCTCATTCTATATTTCTATGCGATTTGCACTTTGCTCATTCTATGTGATTTTAATCCTCTAAAAAGTGGCAAAAAACTTCTTTAAACAAGTGTTTGTCTTTGTTTGTGCAATTTGTTTTTGGAATTGGGGTATTTAACTGTTAAAAGTACTTGATCAAATGAGAACCTTTTGGAGTTGCGAAATTAAAAAAATCGTTTGGTCAATCTTAATTTTGGAAGTAGTAGGTAAATTTATCAATTTTGTCTTCTGTTTTGAAGTTTATGGCTTCACATACTATTGTTTGTTGGATGCTTTATCTTTTCATGTTATGCATGTTGCGTGAAGCTATAATGATGTTCTCCTAAATACCAATGCAATTATGGTATTGTAGTTGGACGTTAAGGGAACAACATTTACTCATGATAGAGTGTCGTTTATATCATCAATTTTTTGCATGATCGTTTATGTCTCATGCTTTGTACTTGCTTTGACTGGCTTAAGAGAAAGCCTAATTGACAAGTTCTTCCTGTAACGCTTGGAAAAGCAGTCACATTTTATTTGTTAATTCTTTACAACCTTCTCATTTTGTACTTGTCAAGAGTTGTCGATCAATTCCAATCATGTCAACTCACATCCTTTGACCTTTTAGATTACACCTATTGTTGATTTACTTTAGTTTTCTAATGGCATGATCGGTCAGTTCTTTTAGAATATTACACCTGTTGTTGGTTGTGTGTATTTTTTGTTATAATAATATCTCGAGGAAATTTAAATCTTGAAACACACACTTACATCGAAGTCTATATTTACGACTTTACTTGAAAATGAACTATTCTATAGGCTTGTACGTTCCTGTGTTTTCTTGATTCCTTAGAAAAATAAGTCTACATGGAGTTAGCATTATTGCAACCAAATTAAACATTAGACGTCATATGATACAGTTAGTTTTTTCTTTCCTTTCTTCATTTTTTGGGTGCCTTTGGTTCTTTCCTTTTATTACTCTTCTTCTTCGATTTAGAGTTTTTTGTGTTTGATTTGTTTTCTTCAAGATCTTGTGAAAAGTTTTCAACAGTTACTTTGTACCATTAGAAATGTCGTAGTTACAAATTACTATATATTGATGACAAGAATTGCCTTTCTCACCTTTTGTTTTGCAATTTACTTAGGAAATTTCCATTACCAAAATCATCTATTTTGCTTTAGAACTACGTATCAACTATTCGGTTAACAAACTTGGTAGTCACAGCGGACTGAGTTGCAAGCATGGTGACAACCAAATTAAGGTACGTGCCAGTTTACAGGATGTAAAAATTGGAATATATGCCTATTGATATATTTGTAAAATGACATAATAGGTTAAAACAATCTCATGAATTATACTCTTCAACTTTTTTGACTTCAGTTTTCAAGATCATATATATATAGCTTTGATACCATTGTTGGTTGCATGACTACTTTTTGAGTTATGCATCTTGTATGAAGCTATAACGATGATCTCCTGAATACCATTGCAATGCTTGTATTGTAGTTGGATGTTAAGGGAACAGCATTTAAGTCCTTTGAGGTATCTTCTTCTTACATGTTACTATGAGCAATGATGCTCCTAATCTGTCTCATGATATATTAGGCGTGACACAAGTTTTTTACTTTAATCTGTTCATCAATTACTGCAAGATCTTATGTCCAAAGAGTCTTTAGATCATAAAGAAATAGTATTTTAATAAATCTTTAAGTATTTATAATTATAAGCCAGGGATATTTTTGGTAGATAATTTTAAGCTGAAACACAGCATTACGTATGAAATTAGTTTAAGTGAGGGTGATTAAGTGATTTACAGAGTCTGTAATATGTTATTATTTTCCTTGTGCTTGTAATATGTTACAGAATCTGTAATATGTTTTTTTTTCCTTTTTCCTAGAATTTGACTGTTTCTTTTTTGTAGATTTTGTTTCACCACTCAACTTCTTGCCATATTTTGAACATTGACTTTCAAATCTCTGGATCATGAGAGAGAGAGAGAGAGATGGTGCTGCAACAGGAGTAACATGAAATAACTTCTTACTAAAGGTAGTGCCATCAGGTGCATTATATTAGATTGGTACTTATGTTTTAATGGAAGAACCATCAATGTGCTTTTGTTAGACTTTCTTAATTGTTTGTTTTTGAACTAAGTCCTTTTTGTTACACACCATATGAAACTAACACTGTTTTTTACTTTCAAATTAAGTCCATTGACGTGCAATACTTATTATTTAAAATGACATCAGGCCCTTGATTAAAATGTTCACAAGTTTCGTTACTGTTCACGCTTTTCTTGTTAAAGCATGCTTATTATAAAAGATAAAAGATGCGTTGTGCTAGTTCTTTCTCTTTCTCCCTTATTCGGATAGAATCGGAGCTATTTAACATAGGAACATGTGTTTGTGTTTGTGTTTGTTGCTAGCTAAAACTCAGGTCTTTATTATTTGGAGAGAATCGAAGCTATATAAATGAGGAATTGAAGATCACCGTTGGGTCATGTGAAATGATTCATGACATTCCTTTATCATGTTTGGTTTGCATGAGAAATAGAATTATCATCACTTGTCACATGTTTAAAAAAGTAATTTCTTGTTAGTATATTTTAGTTTGACTGTAATATTTTCATATCAAATTTTCATGTTATATAAATACTTCTAAATATATATCTACTTATAGTTAGTTTAAATTTAATAAAAACTACACTGATTTATTTGATAACATAGAAATTTTAAGCTTAAAAAAGATTAATAAAAATATCTTTATAGAGAATTTTAAAAACAATATTACTACTCTTGAAGTTATAATTTTTCAAGAAATTAATGTTAGTAAAAAGTGAAAAAGAATATATTAAATTGTAAATTTTCATTCCTAGAATCAGTGGCAGATTCAGGATATCAAACGAGGGTATGCACTATTCAGTGAAATTAAGTTAGTTAAAAAAATATTCAGTTATTCAATTTGGGTTGATAGGTTTTCAAGTAGTTAAAAAGTATAACAATGCTTGAATAAGAAGACAACTAGGCAAACCAAACTTTTTACCATTAATTATAGGCTTTAAGATTTGAGATTAACAAAATTTGTTGAGTTTATTATTTTGGTAAAAAAATATCTTAAATGAAATCATTTATTTTTTAGGGCAAATTGTATTAAAATGCAATGAACTTTGTCTTAGTTATTATTATATACAACCAACTTTAAATTTTTAAAAATAATACAATTAACTTTCATAATCTCTAATTGTATGCAAATAACTTTTTTTATGTGTCTGTTGTTTAGTTACCATTGTATACAATGAACTTTGTCATAACTTTAATAGTATACAACAAGTTGTATACAATGTGAGGATTTTGAAAGTTTGTTGTATTATTTTTAAGAAAATAAAGTTGATTGTATATAATGGTAACTAAGACAAATTTTATTGTGTTTTAATGCAATTTTTGCCCTATTTTTTATAAAGATTGTCTTAAAATTTGTAAAAAGATGCATAAATGATAAATCATAGTGAATATATCTTGACCGTCCTTTTTGAAAACTACGATATGGTGAACACTAAATCAGAGCAAAACAAAAAATAAAATAAAATACAAAAGTATGAATATTACTTTACACCTAAAAATCCCAATAACTAGTTAGAACTGTACAATATTGAGCAGATAATTGGAAAACATAACAGCATGAGTCATTCGGGAAAATTCATCATTAGGACCTGAAAATTGTGATTGGACTAAAATTTAATTCCAAAATAAATCTAGAATTAGGGTTGGTGAAGATGAAATGTATGCTTGCAATACATAAACACACATCTACACTTAGAACACGTACTCAAATCTGAACAAACACCCACCTTAAGATCTATATACACATAAACAAACACACTCCTTACATAAAAAAGGATAGACGAAGGACAAATCGAGATGGATTTAACTTGGAATGAAGTGGTGGCGGCCGTGCAAGGTTGCGGTGAAGGCAGTGGTGGTGATGTGGAGATATAAATTGTAAATCAGATCGATCCCCATTGTAATTTTAAAGAAATAAGGATTTTATTGTAATTTTAAGTAAACCACGAGAACCAATAATGTACTTACATTAAGTAGAAAAAACAAAAAAAGCTCTTTATTATTGGGTGACGAGTTTTCATTTCTGAAATGATTTATCTAAATAATATATATGTTTTAATAACTTATAATAGAGCTCAATAGTGGTGTATACATCATGGATGAATTTATTTCATAATAATGAAGACAAACTTGGCTTTAAAACAGTCTACGACAGAATAAACGTCATAAAATTAAAACGAAATATAATGACAATTTTTAAATCAATGACCGAGAGAAATTTGTCCTTTCATTCCAAAAATACTGGTCTTTTATAATATAACAATATCCACCTCATCAAGCTAATGGTATCGGAAAGTGAGGCGATTTTTATTTTTATTTTAAAAGCAAACATAATTATACTCTTTATATCAATCCATCCAAACTTGTACAAAGTCACTGCACTGTGCTGAAGTTCACTCCACAAGACGTGGAGAGATAAGCTACAAACAATCCAAACAACAAGCATAATCCTATTACTTAATAAATCCTCCAATTGCTACTCTACTTTCCGCATATTAAAAGGTGACGACAAGTGACAACCAATCCAGCCAAGATAAAAGTCTTCTTTTCTTTGCATGAAATTTCAGCCATTGAAACAAATTTAGTTGGACTTCAAAAATCACGTCGTCTAGCTCTTTGATTTTTGTTGATAAAATCGCTGAATTCCGATACTTCCAAATTATATAAGCTATCACCCTAATGACCACCTCCCAAATTTTAAATTGCCAAGACAACAGTGATCCCTTTGCAGCCACCTCCATTTGGCTGAAATTGATACCACCTTGAAATGAGATGCCCTACCAACTATGAATCTTAATCCAAACCGATCGTAAACATGATGAACAGGTAAAAATGGCGTGAGTGACTTTTTTCACCTCCCCATGACATATAGGGCACAGGATAAACGGGAACAAGTGAGACAATTTATGTATGGGAAAAAAAAATTGTGGCTAGAAGCATCTATAAGACCTGCTTTCACACTCATAAATACTTAAGTGAACAAATAATTAAATGACTAAAATACCATCATCTATAGTGTTTGTAAGTATGAAAAACGAAAGTATCTAATTAAGATAGGCGCTGTTAGAAACATAAGTCTTATCATTTTATGAATAACGTATTTTACAGTTTTACTCATATATAAGAATTAATTAATAATAATTTTTAAATAGTTTTGTTATTATTGGATACATAGAATAGAATAGATGAGAAATAAAAATGATAAATTATATAAAAATATACACAAATCATCTCCCTTCGGAAATAGCCATTCAGGGACTGGTTTGTTGTTATGGGAAGAACGCAACAGACAGTAGACACACGCCATTCTGCTGCTGATATTTTCAGATGATTTTTTCACATCATTTTATATTCCTTCTGCTTCTTCAAAAATCATACATCGCCCTATCGCTCTGCAAACCTTTGTTAACCGAAATCTGCTTTTCCAATACTCCATTTTTTTCCCAGAAGTTTGCTCTCTGTTCAATAGATCACTTCCGCCATTGCCAACCTTCTTGCGAGAGCAAAAAACCCTAGTAATTAGAAACTAGGGTTTTAGCTTGTTGCTTCTACGTTTTACTTCAAGCTTCTGAAAACTCTCAGGTATACTAGTCTAATCATCGTTTTCTATTTGTGCTATTCTTTGTGCTATATCCACTGTTGTTCATGGAACAGAGTTTCTTTAAAGTTACATACAGCACATGTGCCTAAGAGAGATTAGTTTTCTATGTAGACCTTTTTCCATGAATTCGTTTCTTGGAATAAATATGATTAGTTTTGCTGTCATAAGCGTAGTTAATCCTAAGTTTTGTTAGATGATGTTAATCGGTGTAGCTAATCTTATGATTTTTATCGTGTTGTATTCATTTTATGAATCTTACACTGTTTCGTCTTTGCTATCATGCTTGAAGTAGTATGATAGGATGCTGGGCTTTTCATTCTTCATACTTCTTCCCTTTGCCTTCAGGCTGAAGTTAGCTTTGGTAACCTCATAACTAACTTCCTCATAAATTTACTATAAAAAGTGGGGTGTTTAGGATAATGTAGCTTAATTCCCCCGTTTGTCTTGGTGAGCAATCATAGGGGGTGTCTGCATATCGTTTTGGAAGTGATTTATGATGTGTTTTGACGTGTTTATGATGTTTGAAGTTGCATGATCATAATCATTATTCCCAAACAATAGAAACTGATTATCCTTATTGGTTCTTATCTTTTGTGTTGGATTGCATATTACACATACACATTACTATATCTGCATTTATCCCCCCCTCCTTCTCTTCCAGAAAAGGGTTGACCTACTTGTTTATATTGAACGTGTTACCTTTGTAATCTCATTTAATCATTTAGCAAACCCAACTAATATAAGGCCAAGTGCTTCTTGTTGTTGGTATTATCTATTGTTAATTTTGTAAAGCATTAGCTTTCTATCTTATAAATACTGCTTTCTGCTGCTGATATGTTTGTAATGAGTTTAAATGTCCGTTGAGATCCAGCTGTTGGTAGATGGTTTCCTGTTAGAAGTGATCTCATTACTACATCTATCAATTTGCATAGTGAACAGTCATTTTCTCACCAGATTTACAGGGGCATTTCGATATATTGGTCTTCGTATATCCCGATTTAATGCTTTTGTGACATTATGGAATTCTCGTTTTGCTTAATTGTTGTCTTTGGTATATTGCAACTAGGTGTATGATGAGTCAGCGAAGAGTAGAGACAAGTGAAATTGATCGTGAACTTGTGAAATATAAACACAAATATTACAAGGAACTAAGAGACAATTGGTTCAAAGATTGGCTTTCAGAAAAGATTTTAAAATGTCCTTACTGTCCTGATAGTAGAGACTACAATTACAGTGACCTACAACGACATGCAAATCGGATTGTGAAAGAATCAAAAAGTGCTAGTTTTAAAGCAAAGGCTAAACATTTGGGATTACTGGACTTTATAGATTCTAAAATCAAGTTTTCACAATCAGCTAGCGAAATTACAACTCCAAAGCAAAAAGCTCATGAAGAGCTATACGTTTGGCCTTGGATGGCTGTGGTTGCTAACATTCCTGTAGAATGCAAGAATGGTAAGAATTTAGGTGTCAGTGGTAAAAAGTTAAAAGATGAGTGGATCCAACAAGGGTACAGCCCAGTTAAAGTTCATCCACTGTGGAGCTGGCGGGGTCACTCAGGACTTGCTGTAGTCGAATTTGGGAAAGAATTTGATGGATTAAATAATGCATTGTTGTTTGTGAACGCTTTTGAGGTAAACAAACACGGGAGGAAAGATTGGTGTGATAATGAAAGATGCAAGAAAGATGATAAGTTGTATGTTTGGATTGCTAGAGATGAAGATTATAACTCGTATGGTCTTGTTGGGGATTATCTTAGACATAATGGTGATTTGAAGACTATTTCTGATGTCGAAAACGAAAAAAAATCCACACATTCAAAACTTATGCTGGGCCTGGAAACCATGAAGGATGAAAAGGAGAAAAAAGAAGAGGAAATCAAGAGTGAAATAAGGAAAAGAGATGCCCAATTGAAATCTGTCATGATACAGAAAGAAAAGATGACTGAGAACTTCAATAGAGGTACTAATGCTTGTTAGTATCTTGTGTGTTTCATGAAGTTAGAATTATATGCATAATGTTTGTCTCTTGATCCTAATTTTAGTATTATTGATTGATTAGATATCGAGTCGATGCAAAAGAAGGCCAATGAACAGCTTATAAATATATCAAATGATCATGAACAGATAAAATTGCAGCTGGAAGAGCGTGAAAAGGAACTAAGAGCACGTGAAGCTATAAACGAAAGTGAGAAAAGAAAGCTCGACATTGAGAAGAAAATGGTACTTTTCTCTTTCTTATTTTTACGGAAAAATCTGCTAGATACTATGACTTCTTTACACCAAGTGATTGATACTTGAGATATCATGTTTTTGCAGAATGAAATGGCACTTTTGGAGCAGAAGAAGGCAGATGAAAGAATGTTAAAGTTAGCTGAGGATCAGAAGGTTTATACAACCTTTTCTTTTAAAAATCATGTTTGTTGATAATTTTAGTAGTATTTAACTTACAATAACATGACAGAGAGAAAAAGAAAAGCTTCACCAGAAAATCATTGAGCTTCAGAAGAAACTTGATGATAAGCAACGGTTGGAGCTACAAATCAACCAGTTGAAGGGAGCTTTAGAAGTGATGAAACAACTGACTGGTGGTGAAGATACCGAAGCAAAGAGCAAGATGGAGTTGATTAAAAAAGATCTGAATGAAAAAGAAGAGGAACTTGAGGATTTGGAAGATCTTAATCAACAGTTAATAGTCAAAGAACGATTGTGCAACGATGAATTGGTGGACGCTCGTAAAGAGCTAATTTCTGTGAGTTTGTTTCCTTCCTGTCTTGATTAGGTGTTTAAATGTATCAATCTCCGCTAGACTTAATCTGACTTTGTTCATTCACCTAAGTTAATATACTGTTGCGTTATTAAAACTAGCTTCTTTCTTTCCTTTTTTGAATTTTAAAATCCCTGTTTGAACAGGGTATGAAGGAAAATACTAGTCGAGCGCTTATTGGTGTGAAGAGAATGGGTGAACTTGATGAAAAGCCTTTCATTGCAGCTGCTAAGAGACGTGGTTCCGGTAAAGCAGACGCTGAGAATGCAATAAAGTTGGCATCTTTGTGGGAGGGTCATTTGAGGAATCCAAGCTGGCATCCTTTTAAGGTTGTCACTACAGGAGGCAACAGCAAGGTATTAGTAACATAACCCCCCCCCCCCCTTCTCTCTCTCTCTCTCTCCTTCTCTCTCTCCCTCACAAGTATACACAAACTGCAATTATAAGTATTACAATTTTCTTTATACAATTTTAATAAACTTGTCTAATGTAAACATCAATAGCTTCCAGACGAGAATATTAACATTCTCTTTGTCAAATTGTTCTTCTAGTCCTCTTGTCCTAACTAAACATTTTTGTTCAGGGTATGCAATCGAAAAAGTATGAAATGTTATATCGCCATTTTACCAAATACCTTGCATATTTGATAAATATAATGTGAATGTTATCAAATTGTTATTCAGCTCCTGAATTCATCCGAAGTTTATCAAATGTGTATGAGCAGATGTAATTTTTTTTTACCTTGTGGATTTTATTCATATGGTAAGAGATGAACTGAGTAAGAAATTACATTCATGTGGGAAATACATACAGTATAAAGTAAAGGATTTAATTTATGTAGTAATTTGTAGTTTAGCTGATCATATTGGTGTCAGCTGTGAATAATTGTTGTTATAAATTATAATTATTATCCAGGAGATGCTAGATGAAGAAGATGAGAAGATTGCAAGCCTGAAGGCTGAGTGTGACAATGATGAATATAATGCCGTTGTTACAGCTCTTAAAGAATTGAATGAGTACAACCCAAGCGGCAGATATCCAGTGGCAGAGCTTTGGAACAACAAGGAGAGACGAAAGGCGACCTTGAAAGAGGGTGTTGAATTTCTTCTCAAGCAATGGAAAACATACAAACAACGCAAACGATCTTGAATATGCACGCAGATGTGACTGATAATCAAAAGTACACCGAGTTAACCACAACAAACACATTAACATCCCCTTCGGGGACACCAAAATCATGGGTCGGTCTCTCATGGCTTGAATTTGAGCTACTTTTGCTGTTAATATGGATGTAGGTTTCAGCTTTCAACAGTTGGAAGATGCTGGTCATATTTGAATGGAAAATTTAGTCATGCATATATACTTATGCTCTCATTATCAAATCATCAGATATATATAATTTACATATATTTTAATCAGGATACCATCTGCTTTCATTTATTTATGGAATTACGAAGGATTGTTTGATTTTTGTAGTTCATTTCAATTGCATATATGAAAAAAAGATATAAATTTGATACCAAGTTCAGTTATTTGTTAACTTTTGGGCTGCCATTTTCTATTAACTATTCTAATTCTAATGTAACGTGCTTTTTATCGATTTTAAGAACATAAACTGTAAATTATGTTGGAGCTATGTAATTCAAAGTAACATGTATAAAAGACCATGTGACTGTTATCATAATCATGTCGTTTATAGAAAGCATGCTGTACATCACTTAATCAATTTAATAAAAACAATTAACATGTAAACATAAACACTACCTTGAGATCTATACTATCTATCATTTATGGCTCATGCATGACCACGCTTCAACATCATTCACATAATCAAGGCTTTGTTGCCCCTTATAGCTGACCAGACCATTTTATATATATATGACACTGACTCAAGTACCCCAAAATTAAAAAGCATTCAATTAAACCTAAAATCAGGTTGGAGGTGTACTATTTATAAGATTTTTAATTGAAAACGGGTCGTAAGTTTTTAAAATTGGACTGAACTGGTATCGGCTCTTGGTATTTGGTAAGGTCATGTCTGCTTCAAAATTTTAAAAAAGGTTTTTTTTTTCTTGAGATTTTATAATTTTCGGTTCTTTAAATATCGTTTTATGTTCATATTTCCAGACTATAAAATCTTAATGCTATACTGGTAGTAATGCATTCAAGATAAAGTAATAATTTGTGGTCATTGTTACTGATTTCTAATTGTGATAGCCATGCATTTTCCATGGCTATGAAGGCATGAGTAAGAAACTTCAGTCAAAATAAGGTGAACATATATTTTTAAATTAAAAAATATTAATATCTAATCTAGTCAAAATAAGAAACTTTGTATGAATAAAATTTTGGTAAAATAAGAAGTAGATTATAAAATTAAAAACCAATTCAAATTCCACTTTCTTGATCTTTGTGATGTTAAGGAATGGGCAACTTTGGTTAAAGCATATATATATAGTCAATGCATGATACCCAATTGGACCCTAGAATCAACATTAAACATATTATGTAGGCACACTTCTTCTTGTTCTAGTCCTTTGGTGTTTGTCTATAGACAATAGCATTTGTCCCAAGAGAATTGAATTGAATTGAATACATACATACCAGAGAATGGTATCCATCCCAATTAAGCTGTTTCTTTGGTTTTTCATTACTTTTTTTGGGTTTCTGGAGAATCCTAATTGTCTCTTCTAATTCTTTAACTAACTATATTCCATTTGGTGATTAACAAAACATATCTTTGAATTATATTATTTAAGAAAAATACTAAAGAGTCTTTGTTCTAGCGATATCACGGTATGATTTAAGGTGTTCATCCCTTTTTAATATTGAAGGTTTAATTTATGCTGTGAATATATGTTTAGTAAAGTATGTCTTTACTTTTCAGAAGAAAATAAAGAAATAGAAAAACCCTGTTTTTCGCTAACAACTCTTATAAGGGTCCAAAACTTTGTTTTGACCTTTTTCTTGTGGTTCAATTTTTATGCTACCATATCATGAGATCGATCGGTGTGTAAGGACCCTCTATGAAGAGTTTAAAAACTGGAAAAAAAAAATGTTAGGCAGTATTCATTTTACACGCAATCGGTGATTATATTTTGATAATGTCAAAATCTGCATGCAAGATGTGTATTTAACATTCTTGATCTATAACTACATTAGAAAACTGTAAGTAGAATTAAATAACAAATAAACTAATTTTTGAGTAAGCTGATGAAATGTTGAATCACAATAATTATATACAAATTTGCCAACTAGAAGTAGCATATTAATTGTCAATCTTGGATGCTTTTAATCTCATCACCTTTTAGTTTTTTCTTCTCTACCCCCATGATTTTGCTCCCCACATGATGACAACAGTCTCTATGGTAAACAATTAATGCCAATGTTCTTTTTCAAAGTACCTACTCTTTTTGACATCTTTTTATCTTAATTTTTTATTGATATAAATTATGTGAAACGAATCAATAATTTTGGTCCAGTAAACATAATTAATTTGCTCGACACAAAACAATACATATACCTTTAAGTACGTCTTTCTAAGAGGACTCGTTGTGGTAATATGTGATGGGCTCAGTAAAACGTTCTTCAGTGTGTGATGACATGGGTGAGGCCGGGTGATAGAGCCGGCGTGATACCTCTAGGTTGAAACCTCTAACGTCGAAGGAAGGGGAAGGGGAAGGGGAGAGACTTGCTAGGTGTTAGGCCATGGATAGTGGAGAGTCGTATACGGTAAGAGAATTTAACAACAATCATTTGGATAATCTTTAGATCGTGTTGATTCATTTTTCTGAATTGATTATTTGTCTCGTATTTGGGTATTACAAATAACAATTAGGAATAATACCATAAATATTTGTTTAGTAACGTGTTTACAATTTGCGTATGTTTATTCTATTTATTATCACCCTAAAAAAGGTTATTTCTGTTTAAATACTTGTCAAAGTCAGGTACACATCAACTAATTGTTCGTTAGAAACATTTATGAGATTGTTTAAAACTACAACACTCAGTTGAGCCGCTCGGTTAAGCAAAGACACAAAGTCAACTAAGTACTCAACCAGTGCTTAGCTCAACATGCACCTACTAGATCGGTTTTGCGTTCAGCTGAGCATGCTGATCAGCTTCAAAAGCAAGTGTGCACTCGCACCACCCAGACTCGTTATCAAGCTTTTACATTCAATGAGGCGCAGAAGTCAAAGAGATAACAACTAAAAAATGGAAATTGTCAAATTTATTTGGCCATTTGGAAAGAAGATCAAGAAATCATTGATCCATAAAAATCGACTGTGAGATTGCAACTTTTGCAAAGAAATCTCACAAAATCGTTTGATTATTTGGCCATTTGAGATGAAATCGCACAAAATTGTTGGGGAAGAAGAAACAACGGCCAACTAATCGGCCAAGAGAATTTCTTTTGAATTGGCACTAGACCAACATCTTGAAAGCTTATGACATGGTGTTCTAAAGTTGAGCAATAACTACTTTCCTTCTAAATTGAATGTATCTTCACATGCCTGATAACTACAAAGAAAGAAAGTACTCTAACTAATGGTCTACAGGGTTGGATGGCCGTAGAGGCAAAAGGCAAGGATTCCATTTGTCGATTTTTGTCCTAGTCATGGAGGTTTTGAATTTCTTTCTTAGTTTGACTAGCCATTCATTAACGGAACATCTAAATCAATAATTTTGAACGTTCTCAAGATTGTTAACTTCTACTCAAAAGCAAAATCGACAATTGCAATGAAAGGTTGTTGTTTGCAAAGACAAGCATGATCAGAGATTATGTTTATGTTGATGAATTAACACAACGATCAAAAGACAGAACACCAAAAAGGTGAATGAATACCAATGAAATCAATAAAAACACCCTTTTATATAATAATTCAACCCAACTACATAGAAACTAGCGCATATTTAGATCATATCGCTACGGGGTTTACATCTCACCCTAACACACACAAAAAATACATTCTTTTACGTATTTTACATTCACACCCCCTGTAGTTAACCCAATTGCCAAGGCAATCCCCTTTCTAACTATTGTATTTCTTTCTTACTATATAAACTGACCATCATTCTTGATTCTTTCTTAAAAAAAAAACAATATAATTTGTAAGACGGATCAAATGTAGAGAGACTGTGGATATAAATATAAAATCATTTTACTTTGCAATTTTGTTGTCTAAGATTGACAATTTTCGCAAAGTTTTGCAATTTTTACAAGGATGATTAGTTTGTCTTAAAGCCCTAATGCGATGGTTTGAAAAGTGAATCGCTTATGGAAAACAAATTTAGATGACCGGAATCGTGAGTATTGACATCACACCCGGAAGTTTTTGCCGGTGAAAGTTTGACCAAACTGCCAATTGGCGGGTACGATGTTCCATGAGGTGGAGGTGCGTCGGTCACTACCGGTGACACGGAAAGAGAGCGATTGACCCGTGAGAACAGCGTTTGATTGCCAGTTTTGACCCCAGTTGCGACTCATAGTCATCCAGTTTGTCTTTGTGCCTTTGACCCATGCCTTTTGTATATCTCCGGCGCCGGCCACGTTGGTGATTAAAACCAAGTTGAAGTAACGGAAACCGTTAATGGTGAACCGGATTCCCCCTGATTTCCTACATGGGACTCTGCAGTAATAAATCACAAATATAAAGGTTAGTTTTGTCAATTTAATATTATTTGGGATTTGTTAGCATGCGAACTAGGACCATGAAGTAAAGCTAGGGAAGCAGTACTACACACTTTCTAGCACCTTGAAAATGTGGGTCAAAAACTTAAAAGTGGATTAGAAATTGGGTTATTTTATTTGAACTCTTCTTATCATCTAAATTGACCCCTTTAATATGACAATTATAAGTGTAAAATCTAAATTAAAAATTATAATCGAATGATTTAACATGTGTGGTATGTGAAAGAAGGGGGGCTAAATAGTAGCACCTTGAAAATGTTATAACTGCAGACTGTTTTAGTCAAGATTAATAAAATGGATACTACTATTTGGCCCTCTTTTCTCACATACTCATAATGTAACTTTTTTACTCACAAATATCATATTAATTGGGTCATCTAGATGATATAGGAATACTAATAGAATCATCCTAATAAAATACACGTAATTTATCGTTACCACGAATATCCAAGATGTGCATTAAAAAACAAGTGTAAATGTGCGGTGGGACCTACAAACTTTACTCCTACACATGCCATTGGTCGTACAGGTGATGATGACAATTTGTACCTTCTCACTAAACATACCCAGTTTTCTAGTTTACAAATAATAAAAGAAATAATATTATACAATTTGCACAAGGTTAAATAGATAAGCTACAAACAAGTTCGGGGCATTTTAAAAAGCAGCATAGAAAAATGAAAGTCAAATTAAAGTTGCAAATTAAAATATTTTTATATATAAATAAACAATGCAATACAAGTTTATTAGGCATGTGCTTTCTTGTCATTACCCACGATTGAGAAGACCTTATGTTAATATCTTTAAATACTCTTCTATTCTATGAATTTTGAATAATACTAATCCTAAAGGCTATATTTAAAATATAAAATGGGAAACGAGGAGAGCAGCTCGTCATCCGGACGACGAGCACGCCCTTTAACGAGCTGACCACAAGCATTGCCTAGTGGATGACGAGGTGTGTTTGCTTTTGACGAGGTATCCATAACGAGGGTTTATACCATCACTACAGGTGGTCTTATAATTATCATTGCCCCATTGGAGGTTCTAATCTAATATGTAGTGTAGTTGAAGGGAGTAAAATGAAAATTCATTAGCTCTATTTCGGAAAGGACGATAAAGGCCTCTTACGGACACCCATGTGCGCGTAATTCTCGCAAATCAAATTACTATAAATATTCCAAGGGCATATAAGTCAAATACGGTAAAACAGATACAGATATATTCTCGGGGCATTTATGTCAAATCCCCGTTGGACTTTTATTCCGGGGACTGTTTCACCGTCTTTTTCTGCAAAACTGGCAATATGAAAAAAAGGCGGGAGAGGAGAGAGAAGTATACCGGCGGTAACTGACGGGGACGATGCCGGCACGATACTGAGCGATTTTAAGAAACATGGGCATGGCGAGATCGAAGTGAGTACGAGGAGGGTTACACCAACCACCATCGTCATTCGGTTGCGCATAATTCGGCGGGCAGAAATTGGTGGCGGTGACGAAAATTGAAGGGCTTCCGGCATGGCACCACTGAGGGGTGTTCACACACTTTATCTCAAAGCAAGCACCGCAGCTAAACCCATTATTAAACAACGCCGTGCTCAGTGCCGCCGTGTTAACGCCGTATCCTTGGCTGTATAAGTTCCCGTATCCACAAGCACCTCCTGTATATACAGGGTAAAATAAATTAAATAAAAATCGCCTCAAGAATACGAAGTAGAAATTTGTACTGTACAAGTCACTAACTCAACTAATTAATCAGTTAATTAACATACCCATTGTACCGGAAGCGTCACTGCCGCCGTAGAACGTCGCGTGAGCACTCTGCCATGGCCCTCCGGCGTAGTTTCCGGGGATTCTAGCTTCGGTCACCGACAGCAGGAAGACTACCAGGGAGACAATGCCGCCGGAGATTCCCTTTTTAATCATGCTTTCGTTATGATTTTCTAGAGAGAGGGGGAGAGAGAAAGGTTTTAGAGAGAGAGAGTTTGACGGTGGGTTTTTGGGGACGAAGACTGACGAAAATTAGCAGAGGGGTGTAGGGTACTTATGGAGGGAAGTCATGGGTGTGACGAGGGTAATAATGTAAATTCAATTTTTCGAATGTCACTGTTTTGCGGGTATTATAATTAACTAATTAAGTTTTTAAAAAAAGGATGATTAAGAAGAGATTGTGTGGGGCCGATAAAAAAGGTTGCTTGTTTATGTTGCTGGTTGTGACTCGTTGGATTTATGCGGGACCGCTTGATAATGTAGATAACAGAATCCGACGGTTATAAAAAAGATCTGCAGTACTACGTTTGTTTATAGAGGTTGGTTAAATAGACACCTCTAATTTACTAAAATAACATTCTTATTTTAACTAACTTTCTTGTTCTAATCAATTTATCTTAATTTGTAATTTTTGTATTTTTTAGATGTATTATTATTTTTAAAAAGGGTCAATGATGGTTTAACCATCAAAGTTTTACTTCAATTTCAGCTTAATCATCAAAGTTTTTTTTTCAAACTGTTTTACCATAAAGTTTGAATTTGTAATTATTTAATCCTCAAAGTTACACCTTCTTTTTGGTTTAAACCTTAAAAAAATTTCTTGAATGATTTAACCCTTAAATTTTTATTAAAAAATGATTTAATCCTCTAAATTTTGTTAACTTTTTAATAAAAAGTAAAATACATAATCAAATAGAGAGGGTAAAATCGAAAACCATACAAAACTTAAGTGATTAATTAGTTTTTTAACAAAACTTCAATGTTTAAATCATTTGAAAAAAAATTTGAGGTTTAAATCATAACAAATCCAAACTGTATGGTAATTTCGTTGATGATTAAACCGAAATTGAACGAAAACTTTGATGGTTAAACCATTATTGACCCTTTGAAAAATATGATTGTTTTGTTATTTAATTTTGTATTTCATATATAATACGATTTGTTCTAATTATGAAGATTTGGAAGAGTATTTGTTTTTTATTTTTGAAACAATTACTTATGATAATTCTAGGGGTGAGCATTTGGTCCAAACCGAATCGAAAACGGACTAGAACAGAACTGAACCAACAGCGTATATAATCTTCGGTTCAGTTTTCGGTTTTGTAATTTCATAATTTTCGGTTTCGGTCCAATCGGTTTTGGTCCACTCGGTTTTAGTTTTCTACAGAGCGAACCAGATTGTTTTGTTAAATAGTTTTTACTTTTTTAGGTTTAATTAAAATTTAATATGATTAAGCATGTATGTATTCTTTCCTGAAATCCTGTAAATCACCTCCTAATTAATAATTAAATTAACATAAAATTTAAACATCTGCAACTTTGGTGCATATGGACGCATTAACTTGTAACTCTCCATGTTTATGGAAGATGAAGCGGTGTCACAGAGGTTAGTGGAATATTAATTACATCTCCCGTAAATCACTAACTGATAATTAATTATAATACATTATATATATAATACTGTATATATACCAGTTACAATATATAGTTCCTAAAAGATACTACTTGAGGGTGAAGATTATTTTTCGTTTTCTACATTTTTAACTCGAGCCATAGGAAGTGCTAATAACATCGTTGCTACTTACAATAACTCTAGTAGTCCATGTTAACATTTCATTTACGATATTATGGGATAAGTTTTTTTTGTGTTTTTATTTGTTGAAAAACATATGTCTATAAATATTTGTAAATTTGAATTCAAATCATTTTTCAATAAACAAAGATAAGATTGTTTAGAAAGTGAATTAATAAGTCCTAAAATAAAAATACGAACAAGATTATTTAGAGGTTATTTATTTATATTAATAATATATCACCAAAGTAATCCTAACTAAAATTTTAATTTTAATCGCGCGTAAAAAACTCCTTAAAAATATCAATCAAAATGAGCACCGTTGAAACTATTGTACAAACCAAAATCCATCATGAAGCATCATGAAATTAAGAAGGGGCGTTGAGGACGCGTAATTAATGACACTGTGATATGATGGAAGGTTTGGCGTGATCACCAGCATGATCGTACGTGTGGTCATGGGCCAAATTCAGCCTTATTTTCATTAAGAACAATTGATTGATTGATGTTATATATCGTGTGATATATATACATACATATATATATATACACACTTAATATATGGTTAATTAGCTGGTAATGACTACATAGCCAGTAGCCATTAAATTAATTAGTTCTCGGAGACAAAGTGTCCACAGTTTTAACATGATCGATCGAGGATTTAAAACTTAATTAAGGTTTACAGAAACATCAAAATAACCATATATAAAACTGACTGTAGATCTTTCGAAATTAATTAGCGCATCCACTACAAGAATTTAAGGAAATAGTAGCGACACCTCTAGCAGTGACAAGAGCAATAGCAACGACACTTCGCTGAACGCACTAGGTGTCGCTGCTATTGCCTTATCGCTGCTAAAGTTCTATTTTTTTTTGTAGTGCATCATGAGTACTACCCATGCAGCTGACAGAGATATTTTGGGCCATTTGGCTGTGCAGTGTTTTATCGTGAATTATTGTGTATGTCAGCATATGTAGTCCATCATATATCATAACCTCGATCAACCTGAGAAACATGACCCGGCCTTCACATGAATTGTTTACGCAATTATTCAAAATTTGAATTACTTTCAATGATTTCTGAGTTTTCATGGTTTGATTCATAAATTAAAAAAAAAAAAAAAAACGTGTCCGCGAGAAAGGCGTCGATTATTTTTCGAATAGATTAATTGCGGTAATTCATAGAGAGCCGGTTTTACTACGAGAATTAAGTAACTGAGTCAAATTCATCTACAAATTCATTAGATTTATAATAAATTGGTGATCAATCCATCTTAATTAGAGTGTTTTATGAGATTAAAACATTTCAGTCAAAGAATTATAAGAAATTTGACGAAAACATAAAAATGCATAAAACCCGACACATATTAGACACATATGATGTAAGAGTAATGTAAACACGAGAAAATCAAACATATATTCAACTCGCAAGTTCTTACATTTGACATACTACGAAAATACTCTAAAGTTGTATCATTACTAGTATCACCTAATAACATAAACTTTTATGATCTAATATATAAGCTAAGAGATGTTATATATCTTTATACTTTATATTCCTATTTATAAAATTAAGACAATTATCATAATTAAATGACGAGATCAATAAAGAGAATTAGTAAATTCCATTTGTCGCCTTTAAAAAAAACAATGAACCATTTGTCAATTGTTACCTTATGTGTGGTGATCCATATTATTATTTTAATGGGGTCTCTAAACTAAAAGAGTTAATTACATAAATGGTCACCGTTTAAAATTCACTTTTAATTTTTTAACTTTTATTTTGAAATTTGCATGGCATATATCGCCTTTGAATATTCACTCGATCGTAACATCTCATGTGATTCATAATTGGATGTTTCGACCCCATGGAACTCACCTCCATTTTCATTTATATAATAAATATATAAACCATTCGACCAATGATACATTATTTGATTCAAGTCATATTTGAACATACAATCATTTTTAAAATCACTAGAATGAGAGAGAGATCTTAGATAGTCTATCCAGGATCGTTTCAAATATTTTCGGGGTCCAGTGCAAAGCTAAAGTATGGGTATCTAAAAACACTAAAATATATGAAATGTTGAATAAGCTACAAATTTATAATTGTTAAGATTTTAAATTCTTTATAAATTTATCCATTTACTCTGTTTGAGATCATTTTAAGTTTTTTCTTTTCTTTCTTTTTTTGATTACATGATAAATACATTTTGAAAAACTTGATTTATTAATTAATTATGAATTGATTCAGGTATTCAAGTAAACAAACCAATTAACATGAAATCTAGTGATTCAACTATGTAAGTAAACACACCAATTAACTTGATATCAAGTGATTTAAGTAACCAGTTTATCTAATAAACTAAATAACTACTAAACTAATTAACTAATTATCAATAATATTCAACTAAATTTTAAGTGTTTCGAGCTTTCAAATAAGTGATACCAACAAACTTAATAGTTGATAATTTGATATCAAGTGATTAAATTTCAAGTAAGTGATTTAAAGTAACTAATTAACAAATGACTCAAGTAAGTAGGTAATTTCAAGTAACTAAAACAAATTAATTAACAAATAATCAATAATTTATAACCTAAACAAGAAATCAAAGATAAAAGAAACTTTATACATTTTGTCTTGGTAGAGTTTAAACAATTGAACTTTGAAGCTTTGATTTCGGAAAAAGTGAAGGACTTTTATTATTTATTTTCCAAGCCGATTGTCATCTTAATTTCTAAGTTTACGTTTCAGATGTTGGGCCTAACAAAATTAGGTCTCTTTTCCCTATCTGTATGTATATTTGAGCTCAATAGATTTGATTATATATATATATATATATATATATATATATATATATATTATCTAGCTATGTGACCTGGACAATTGTCTGGTTAGCCCGCCATTAAAACGGCACCGAGTCTATCATATGATTTGGATACCGAACAAGCCGATCACATGTAAAGTAATTTGGTCTTGTTATTGTTACAAATACGGATGATCAAGAAAATCTATTACGATGACATATAATTTCCTTTAAATATATATAATTATTATATATATAAATAAATTAATTAACCTAATCTATCAAATGCTTGAAATATTTTTATAACTATTTTCTCATTCTTTATCGATCTTTTTATATTAATTTA
>JAUEJL010052684.1:0-32751 GCA_032274825.1 Drosophyllum lusitanicum
TATAGTTTATTTACCTTATTTTTTGATAATTTAATTTGTTTGTATTATAACATTGTGTAAATAAAATCTATATTTTCCTTAAATAGATAATTCGCATTCTCCATCATCTCTTTCAAAACAATCTCCTAATCCAACTGCTCTACAAAGTCCTTCAGAATTAGTTCTTGGAACACCTAATGTTCGTGCATGTGGTAGTGCTATAAGAGGTAAAAAAAATTGTTTGATCATTTCTTTAATTTATACACATGTTAATTAGATTCATCTCTTCTGTAATGTTTACTCATTTCTTATGAGATTTTATATTCCTACAATTATTAATCATACACAAACAAAGTATAGACACTTCATGCATATGGTATAAGTTGATGATGCTTAAACTTGTTGTGTAAGGATCATCTCCCCATGCAAAATGTTGAACATTCTACCATAAGCAATGCTTAGTGAGTTATGTATGCTTACAGATATTATATGGCATGTGTACACTTCTATTATGCTAACAATATAAACGGTATCATTTTAATCGTACATGGGCATGATGATACACGTAAATTAATTACACATAATATGGGTAAGAGTAGTAGACTCACCATGGCCCTTTAGCAATTCCTGAACCTTCAAACGCTTTATACAGTATCCTAAAATAAATATACAAATCCATATTGTTACACGTAGCAAAAAACTAAAATACGTCATAGTTGGCTAAAACACGTCGGGTTTCATACTAAAAATGTGTCGCGCCAGTGGTTTAACACCTTCCTTAGATCGTAATCTTGAGCATTATGTGGCACGTAATGAGACCTAACACGTCATGTGATCCAACTTACATCAGCGTGCTCTGTTTTTCATCATGTTAAGCCTGTTCAACCCCAGCCTTTCTAAAATGTTTCTAATCACTCACAAACCCTTTGAACATCAATAACACTTGTTTTCCAAATTAAATATTAAGATTATCAGTTTGACCCGTTAATAGGATTTTCTCAATAAGTTGTTTTCGCTTCTAGTTCACATCAAAATGCTCTACATGAGATTATAAACCCGTTTCCAATCAATTTTAACCACATTTCAACACTTTTGACAAATCACTACAAAATTTGACTTGAGATATATTCTTTCCATAACGGTTGATTTTACTCCGACTTGTCTCTGAAGGTTCTAAATAGTATGGCAAACACCCTCTTACTTAACTTAGAGCAAAATAAAGGATTATGCCAAAACTCAGTAACAAAAGCTTACATGGAACAAAGCTAATGGAATGTGTTTTCTTACCTTTTGTTACGGTTCTTCCAATTTATCCCAACATTAATATAATTTTAAAACAGGTGAATGCAATAATTTCCCTGCCTGACTTACAATTTATCCCAACATTAATATAATTTTAAAAGTACGTATTTTTCTGGAATTGTTAATATATTTTCTAATCACATCCGATGATATAACTCACATTCCAAATGTGTGATATTTGATAAATATATACATAGCTTGGAGAATTGTTCAACAAAAATTCATAATTTATTTATAACGAAATTTGAGGTGTTACAACTAGTGATTCATTAATATGTAGAATTAGTACAACAAATTTGTCTTTACAACTCAACCAACTCAATGCTCAATCCTATCCCAGACTATAACTTATAAACCTGCATCACAAATTTAAGCTTATAGACACCCATCAAAACTTTCTTTCTTTGTTTTAATTATCCCAAAGTTCAAGCCTAAACTTTTTTAAACAGCTTCCACCTTAGACCACATACTCCTCATTCCTCATTAACCATCTATTGCCCTTTTATGCTTTATTGACTTGTCCATTTAACAATGAATCCATATTTTTATTAACCACAATGCAACCTAGAGGATACTCATATGCCATCATTGTGTATATATACTTATTCTTTGCTTAATGGAATGCACCAATAACCTTTGCACACTCCATTTCTTCATGCAACTCAAAACAACATTTTATGTTTTTAACAAATACAAAACTGTATGTAACTGGCAACATTTTTAAAAAAACTCTGGGCCTTCCACAAGTCTAAAAGGAGGAACCAAAACACAGCCTTGTATTGGTTACCACCTTATTCACATGTTTAAGCACTCATCTATACTCACACTACACATTTGCTTGATCAGGATCCCACCCTCCCTTAGTCCCAATTTCAAACCCCTTGCATAAAACATCCCAAACCCTATTTGTTCCCAAATGAAGCACACTACAAGGCATATCCCATCCACCAAACCCACCCTACTTCCCTTTTATACCCCTTCTCCAACTCATTATACCTTCCTTAATTAACACCTGTTTTAATTATTTAGATAAGACAAAAGCTACTTAAGAAATAATTCATTGGTCCTCTCAATTACTAAGCCTAACAAATTGTCAATTGGTAAAATTAAAATGACATTTTGACAAGGATGTGCTTGAATATATTTGTAAATCATGAAGGTTTTCAATATATGACCATTGACCAAGCTTACTATTTTGTAAATTGGTACAACTAAGCCCAACAAAATAAGTTATTTATAAGTAAATGTTTGTAATATTGTTTTAAAAATTGTTAGAAAGGTATTATTAATAATACTGTTTATAAAGTTTCCTCAAAATATAAACATATTCTAAAACAATTGCAAGTATTTTAACAATATTATATATATGTGTGTTATATATAACCGTTGTAGATAAAAAAAAAATCTTATTGCTCACGCCAATCAGCAAGTGGATGCCAATCCATGATGCCAACCCTAATCTATAACCTCTTCCCGACCGACGCCAACAACCATGACAATTTCCAGGTGAGCCACACCAAACCACCATGCACACACTATACATGCTATTAGAAGTACGAGTGTCACACGTATGTAATACAAAGAAGCATTTAGAACACAAAAAATAGTAGTAAATTGTAGGTAAGATACGAATATTATTTTTTAAGTCTAATTAAAACTATAATACATGAATACGTTGTCAAATTATCAATAGCGCACTTACTTTTTATGGTGAAGTGGTAATTGTATATAAGAAGAGATCAAAATCAATCAAAATAATTAATAAAATGAAAAGTTAGGGGACTGGTGAGTCATTTGCTGAGATAACAAGGGTGGTAATTGTAAGTTAGCGAAATAAAAGCAGAATAATCGAAAATGAACCATCGAGTTCTTGCCAGTGATGGGGCTTCTTTTTTCCATTGTTCATGTTCCCCTTCAGAAATCAACACTCCTACTACTTGATTTTCACACGCATACAACATAAACACGCACAGTGATTCTCAATTCTTGAAAACTTACCTGAAAGTATGTTTGTTTCATTGTAGTTCTGTATCTCGAAATCGATGATTCTCTCTATTTTGATCGGTTAATCGAATCTGTGGGTTTTTGAGGATTTGAAGGAGGTGAGGGTTCGTTTTATGATGCTTTGTTCTGAATTGAACACCCAGATACAGACATGGCTCCATGATTACGACAAGATTCAATCCGTCGCCGTGCTTCTCATTTACATTCAAGTACTCTCCCTCCCTCTCTCTCTCTCTCTCTCTGTTTGTGTGTGTCTGTGTATCAAGACAAACATAGGTATATGTGTGAGTGCGTTTTCGTTTGCGTGTGAGTTTCTCTCTATACGTAGAGGATTAGAGATAAGATGGATTTATGTTAGTGTGACAATTATTGGGGATTGACAATATCTTTGATCTATACATGTGCAATATCGAAATATATAAGAATTGAATTCAGGGCCTATAGTTATGATATTTATAACTTTTGGTATGAAGTTAGATTCAAATTGTGCATTTTTTAATAAAGTTGATTAATGGAAGTTGTATTGATGTTTGAAGATTGGTTGTGCTTTGATTGGATCATTGGGAGCATTATACACTGGAGTTTCTCTGATTAATCTTGGGATTGCCTTATTCGCGTTAGTTGCCATTGAGAGTAGCAGTCAAAGACTCGGGAGAACCTATGCTGTTCTTTTGTTTTCTGCAATTTTGTTAGACACTTTGTGGTTTGTCCTTTTCAGTCATGAAATTTGGTTAGTTTTCTCAGTTGCTGACTCTCTAAGTAAATTTGTTGATTTTCTATTTTAGTAATTCGGCCCTTATGTGTTGTTGACATTATTGTTTAAACAGAGTACGCGAGCAATAGAGCTTATTTACATATTTAAGTATTTAACCTCCATTGACAACACATAAAAGCACAAGAGGATTATCTATTTGGATAGAGTCATTGTATGGTTACATATATGTGTGCCTGTTTGTTTTTGTTTGGTTGACTGCAGCAGTTCCATTTGAAGTCATATTCCATGTTTAAAAGTTTGCTATGTGCTCTTGAAAGTGATATTTCTTGTTCTTTGCTAACGAGTTCCCATATTTACTGTTTCATCCTACCGTTCTCGTAGTAAACTAGACAAAAAGAGAAACAAACAACTTTTTTTTTGTTGAGAAAATGATTAGCTGTGATATGGGTATAAGATGCTGAACATAATGACTATAAAATTTAAAACTCTAGACATCATATTTGTAGTGTAAGGTGGTGGTGATTTTATGTAATATGGGTAGCAACTCATATGTACTGTTCCCTCAAATTGTTGATTTATTTTTTTATGTATAGACTATATGTATACCTAATACCTCTAAAGTTCTTTAAGAAGGCATGGAGATACCAACAAGAGTAAGTGTAGGATATTGAAGAAATTTGCTTGTTTTTTCCAATTTACTCCAATTATTGCTGGACTTGGGAAAAGTTTCTTTCAAGCCTATTTTATGTTCAGCTAGACTTACTAGACTGTATATAGTATATTCATTCATTTTCGGTTTAGCTTTTACTTTGGTTGAAGTCTAAATGATGCATAACTGTATACATGAAGAGGAATTCCAAAAATTCTTTCAAAATTTATAGGTTTCTTTATGCTTGAAGTTTAGTGGCTTTTGTTCACTTCTCTTTCCCTAAGCTATAACACTACCAAAACTCGTCATTCCATGAGCTATAGGCGACATTTAGGACAGTAGGGGGTGTTTGGATGGTGTCTTCAAGGTGATTATTATGACAATAAAGAATCAAATTTTAAAACAAATAACTAGCAGCGACAAAGAAATTAAAGTTAGGGATTGTCAGATGATTCTACATTTATTGTCAAAAACAATTTTGTGCAAACAACTCCTTATCCGCTTCTTGAAATCTGATTTGTTGAGGTTTGTAACAGATCCAAACACCCTACAGATCAATGTCGTATTATTGTCTTTGTAGTCAACTACAAGAAATATTAGATCTCACGAACAATCCTTTATAGAGACTTTGTTTTGATCTTGTGAGCGTTATAGTTTTGTTTAAGAATTTTGTAGTGAATAAATCCTGACATGGTAATTTTTAAGAGAGTCCTGCTTTCTCTTGAGTGGATGGGAAATAGTCATCCTTCCATTATTTCAGAGTCTGTGGTTGCTGTCCTTGAAGTGTTGTTTTTTGGGTTTTTCATAGTTGGTGCTGTTTTTGGCCATTGATCCTTGTTGGTTTATGCTCATGTTCAATGTATTATCATGGATAATACAGGTCATTGATCCATGGTCACCTGAAGTGTTTTTAATGCATACAACCTTTTAAATTGTTTAATTCAAATTCCAGATTTTGTTTTCATAATATATGGTTTGTATTATATTGAAAACACAAATTATACGTAAAGAATTTTAAAAAAATTATACAAAAAGCATTACACGTCAACCCGAATTGTACAAAAAATACCCTGTTTTGACCCCTCACCTGCCTGTGTTCCTCCTCTACATAATGTGTTAGAAATTAGTAGAAAATGATAATTTGGATGAACTATCCATGCTCTTATTCATGGTAAAATTCTGGTCCTGAACCCTTATTATGAATGCAGGTACATGTCCTCTGAGATTTATGGAAAATTCGCCATATTTTCTGTGAAACTCACTTTATTAATGCAAATTATTGGGTTCTCAGTGAGGTCATCATCCTTGCTATTATGGATACAAATGTATAGGTTAGGGTCTTCACAGGTAGATAGTACATATCCCCAAGATGGTGATCAGGATTTGAGGAACAGTTTTATAAATCCTGCCACCCCTGCTTTCATTCGACCTCCTCCTGGTTCTGAAGATGTATTAGGAGGTTCTATCTATGATCCAGTCTACTATTCCTCTCTTTTTTCAGATAACCAAGATGAAGGGTCTTTACGTGAGGTATGTATCTTTACTGTTTATTCTCTGATGGGTTACATGGGTAAATGAAGAATATTAGCTACAAAAAAAAGTTAATTAAATGGGTATATGAGTATATCAAATAGTGTGACCTGTTACCTGCCTCGCCCATTTTGTCACCTCTCATCTTTCTTTCCCTCCCGATCATTTGAATGATCTTGTATGAAATTGGTGTGTAGGGTGAAAATCGATTCAGTAGCTTGGGTAGGTCTACATCAGATGTTCCTCAGTTGAAGCCATCTTTGAGTGGATCTTTCCAGGCTATACATGTAAGTTCTGCTTTGGTTTTCTTACTTGTGTGATTAGTTGATTACTTGAGATAGGTAACCCACCCGAGTTTTGTTTGACTTAATAAAATTGTGCAAAAGCTGGGCGTGCCAAGAAAATTAGCCTTGGTTTTATCTGTTTGGCCTCCTGCCTCCATATTATCGACTAAAATTAGTCTCGATGGCTATAGTATCAGTATTCTTTACATGACCATGAACAGCTTTTGCTTTGTGTTTCTAATTTCCCCAGAGACTCTGAGAGTGCTTTCACCAGTTTATCCATATTAAATGATATTATCTTAGGTTTGCCAAGGGCAAATTGGGTTGGAAAATGTCTGTTTTTGAAGGATGGTAGGACCAGTGAGCAAAAGGTGATCCGAATGTATTACACATAATGACTAGCTACATGAATTTTATAGTAGGGTGGTCAAACCGCAATTTTCACAATAATACGATGGCAAAGACAAGGACTCCCCTGTCTTAAAATTATAGTCCCATGTTTCTATTTTTGTTTGTCATGAATTACTAGTTTTCCTATTTTACACTTATTGAATTACCATTGTTGCAACTTTTGCAAGTCATATGTGTCTTAAATGCAAGGTTAGAAGTGACATTTTGTTGACTAAACATTAAATTAATTACACATATCTAATATCTTAAAATATGTGTTTTTTGTTTGTGGACAATAAATTCTGGGATGGAGGGATTAAGATTATTTTTCTTCATGTGGCTTGTATAAACTCTAATGATCTCTAGCCATGATATGACTTGTATATGTTTTATGGTTTATATGAATTCATAAAGTAAAATCATATTTTATAAAAATAGAAAAGGTAAAAAAAAAACAGTAAAATGCAGAAGAGTACAAATAGAAGTATTAAAATAGGCATGGATAGTATGACTTTGTTGGCATCGAAAGTAGGTGAAGTTTGTATCGCATTTGTATGTCGACCACTGTTCTGAATACAGATATTATATCTGGGTCTTATCATATCAATAAGAATATTAACCGCTACCTGCCTACCTTGTAATATGCAGGAAAAGAATGCAGAAGGCAGGCTTGGGAGCTTTTGAAGTGTGGGATAATGGCATGATATTCAAAACATATTAGGATAAAGACCTTTTCCCACTTTAGAGATGGAGGAAAATTCGTTCGTTCATTCAAATTTACAAGCTCTGTACAGTTGCCCAGGCTTGTGCTATTTTTGCAGGGTAGATGGTATGTTACTGTTAGGTTTATGAGCTTGTGATGTGTAACAATGGCAGGACTAAAAGAAATGATGTCGCCATTGTTCACGACTTGTGGCAAATCATAACCGAATACCCTCCATTTTCTCTATAGTCTATACGATTTGGATCCTACATTTGCGTATCATTTAGTAGGATACTTAGTTGGATGCACCAAAAAGAAAAACATCGATAGTGTGGTTGATGGGACTTCTGAGAGAAGCTCATAATTCTTGATGGTACCAAACTAGACCTTTCTTCCCTCTTTTTTGATGGTCTAAATGATGTGGGTTTACCTTTTTTTTTGAACGACAAAGATTTTCATTCATATTCATCGGTCAAATACACACAATTCAACTATTACGGACCCAATCATATCCAACCTTACCAGTAGCACCGAAAAAAAAACAAAGGCATCACTTAAATCACATATTAGAGCTCACTGGTGCTTCAAAATAAAATTAATTTAACTCATTGTAGCAAAGATCTTCCATTCAGATTACCGTAAGTTTGTTCATTCTTCATCATGGGCCTAAATGCTTTGACTTCATGCAGCAAATCCAAATTCCAAACTATCAATATCAAGATGCCATCTCCATATATCACCAAGTCACCTCAAAGAACAAAGTGTACCTATCCTTTCTAAGTGATTTCCAGCTTGTCCAGGATCCAAATGCCATTGTATAAAGGGAAAGTCGGTATTGGACCTGACCGCTATTGTGGGACGGGTACCCAACCAGATCGAGAACTGGTTGCTAAAAATGGAACCAAAATGTAACAGATAACTTGGCTAACTATGTCGGTTTTGGTTTAACGTGATACGGTTTTGGTTTGATTTTGCAAGAGAGGGTACGGAGGATGGTCGAGTCAACCATACCAACTCTCTAAGATTTAAACCGTGTTGACATAAAAATCAAGTCAGCATTAAACATTGCCAACTTTTTGAATGAAGTAAAAAATATTGAAAAAGTAAAATATACCACTTTATATCTTAGTAAATGATTACCTAAAAAATATTTTGGAACCTTAAAATGTTTTTCAATTGTCTAGATTTTTTTAAAATCTTAACTCATTTTATAAAAACCAAGACCTATCTGTTTGAATAGAAGTTGAATGGTTCAACTTACCAAGTAAAAAGTCCGTCTTTGGGTTGCTTGATTGCTAAAATGGAATCATTCAGCGTATCTTTCAGCATTTTGATTATTGTTTCTGAACGAAGACTACGGTGGATGAAAAGTTAAATGTTGCTGAATCATTCTATCTTAAAACACCTTTTGAATCATTAAGCTCCCAATATTTTTTATAGTACATCTTTTCACATGTTGTCTTATTAAGTAATCATACCTTATTTTGTAATAAATTATTGTGACGGTAAAATGATAATTTGCATCATCCAGATAATTCATTCAAAATCCTTATCAAATAGCATATGTAACTTAATATAACGACTAAATGCAAAGGAGAGACAGAAGTTTGTGATAGATGATGTGTTGCTTGGTCCTCCTGCCTATCCTAGACTCATAATGTAACTTAAGGGTCCAAACTTAAGACCCCAACTCCCCTATAATTTGAGACCATTTCAGACACTCATTTAAAAGCATTCTGGAAAATCAGAAAAAGTGATCTAGATCTAGATAGCATTTGAGTGTAAATCAAATCACAGACAAAGAGAGAAGTATAAATTAAGATTATCTTTCGATTTTCAGAAACGAGATGAGTGATAGGTTTATCTCTTGAACCTTAAAAAAAGAGAATCAATCAATGATGTGTCGTCGATCTTTGGATTGAAAGTTGAACGCTAGTAACGAAACCGCAATATGGTGGTGTTTCATAAATCCTAACGCGGTCTAAATTGCAAAGATCATAGAAAATGCAGCTAGTAAAAAACTATCAAAATCTACTTTGATGGAACTCCAAACGAATCCATATAGTTTTGTATTCAAGAACATAAATAAAACATGATATAATTAAGGTGTTAAAAACTGTCATGATCAGTTAAAGAAAATGATGACATGTAGATGGCTATTAGCCCTTCGATTCTTCTCAAGAAACCTCTTCAATTCATGTTTTATGGCTTCTTCTCCATGAACCTCTTATAAACTCATACACTCAATTTAGGTTTAGAGTTTCAATAGATAACCACTTATACATGCATGGGAAGAACATGATATGTATGCTGCTAACAAGTTACAATAATCTAAGTTAGCTGATGTTATACTTACATACTTTCTTAATAAATAGTATTTTTGTCATTCTCAGTATTTATATAGTAAGTCGATCTAAACTTATTTTCGTACAAAAATGTCTTACGCTCAATAACCCCTCCATGAAATCATCTAACATGGGCTTTACTAATTTGGACTTAAAAGATCCTTCACGTAATTATGCTAAGGTGTTTTCTTGCAGTTTCTACTTACTTTGTTTATTAAATAAACACGTGTTATAAACTCTATCTCTTTATAATTATGAATGATTAAAGTTTTAAAAAACCGATATAATTTTTAATTGATTGATTTTTTAGAAAAGTAAGAAACTAAAAATGAAACAATGTAAAAAGCTAAAATGATTATTTAGACAAAATTAACAAATCTCAGTTAGATTTAACGACATTAGGGATGAAAAGGACAACAATTTTTTAAAATAGGAACTAATTACTAAAAGTTAGAGACTGCAAATAAAGATAGTAAGCTAGATGGATGAAAATAATCATGGATGAAAATAATCATTCAATTAAAATAAAAATACGTTAAAAATATACTATTTTTATTTAAAGAAATTTTATATAAATATTTATTGGAAAAACGATTGATATTGTTAAGAAAACCCAAATTATATGTTATCATACTCGTATATCTTTATATAAAAAAGAGTTAAAAGTTACTGAAAAACTAAAATGTTTCACCAATGTTTTAATATGACATGTAGCATTTTCTTCTAAACAAACATATACTCATTCCCTAAAAACGTGTTAATCTAGCCAATCTTTAACATGTAACCGCCTTAACTAATAAACCCATCACTTGAAAGATTTTCTGGCGACACTCTTGACCTGAAAATTTGGCTTCTTGCTAAATCGAAGTTTTTCCTATGAGGAAACTAAATGAACAAGGAAGCAAATCTCGATTCAAATCAAATCTTAAATGCAAAACCTAGCAAACCTGATGCAAACTAGTGAATGGAACTAGATGAATAGGGAACCAAATCACATTAACCAAAATGAACCCGAAATCAACGTTAAAAGATGAATAGGGAAGCTATTGAAACCCAAGTCGACGTTTATCAAACCCTGAATTGGAGTGGCGAACGTGAACCCTAATCAACGAAAGTTAGTGACAGCGTGAACTAGATGAGTGATGAACCCTACTCGACATTAGTCAATGAAACAATAGATGAGCGATAAACGCAAACCCTAACCAACATTAACGATGAACAACAAACCAAATGGCCGGCGATACAGAAGTCCAGCGACCTTACTCAATAACCTAGCAAGAACCCTAAAACTTTTAGCTGCTATGGCAAGTTAAATATCTAAAAAAGACCATATTAACATTTTAATTAGAAGTTTAACGAGTATACGTGAAAAAAAATTCATGTATCATGTTAGATCATTTATGAAACGTTTTAGCATTTTAGCAATTTTGACCTAATAAAAAAATGTTTTAATCATTTTAATATTAACTTAGTTAATAGAAATAACACAAATCCTTTGGAAATTCAAGAACATTTTTCCCATCTATTTATCAAATAAAATTATTCCGTAAATCTAGACACAAAATCCTTTTTCAATCTAAACCCCTAGAAATTTTACAGTGGGAAATTGATAGAAACAAGACGATCAAAGACCACCCCACAAATTTGTTTATTACCCTTTTCAATTTTTCTCCAAGAAAAACTTTAAATTTTCAAGATTTGGAGACACAATCAGAACAAATCCATCTCCCTCTTTTCCTTGCTGTTTCTGGTAATTCCTCTCGATCTTGATCCTGTTCTTCCTTTGAATTGGTAAAAAATGTGTAGCTGTTTATAGAATTTACTAGATCCAATATGATATCTCCTGCACCTGAAGCATTTAATTTTATATTTAATTTTAGGTGTTGGGTCAAACTAAGCATTCTTTATTCAATTTCGTCGTGTGCCCTCTTTCTTGTTCTAGATTCTTCGATATTCTTCTGTATATTTCTTAGATTTACACCTGCCTATTTACATATATTAATTTGTGGTATGCAAACAAAAAAACCTCAACTTTACATAAAACAATAGTTTAGATAATTGATCTCTGATCTGGGTGTATTGGGGGCCTCTTCTGTAACTCTGTTGCCTTAAACATCTTTCACAAGAAGGTTAGATGCTTTTCTTAGCTTGGTTTTTTGCTTAAATCATGAGGATAATTGTGTCTATTCTGTTTCTAATCTGCTAATGATCATAATGGATGATTCTAGGGTTTTAACTACTTAAATTCCAAGAAATGTTGACGAAGAATCGCCCTAAATCTTCTTCTTTGTACAGCTTCGTGCTTAATGTTTGAAATTGTTTTTTTAAATTCATTCTGCTTGTTTTTGTTTAATTTTATTCTATCATTTCTGTAAAATTTCATCACATTTTCCTGTTAGATCAGGAGTTTTCGTTAAAATTGATGATCTTTAGCAACTTGTGATAAAGATTTTCAGGGTTCTACTTTGTGGGTATTGATCTTTAATATCATGTTTTAGGTTTAAAGATTCAAAAAGTTGCTGACTTTGCAAATAGTTTTGATCAATTATGGATTTCAATATTAGTATAATCTTCAAGATCTCTCATGGGTATTTCTTGACTTGATTAAATTTGCAGAAATCTTAATTGAAAGATTGATAGAGAGAGAGATGGAGGAAGAGAGAGAGTCGACAAGATATTGGTGCCATGAATGTTCTAGAATTGTTAATCCAATAATGGAGGTGGAATCAATCAAATGTTCATTATGTCAAGGCGGATTTGTGGAGGAAATGGACAGTATACGGAGTGATCACCACCATCCAAATGACGGTGGTTCTGAATCTGACCGTGGAATCTCATTATGGGCTCCAATCTTGCTTGGTATGATGAACACCCCTCGCCACAACCGGAGATTTAGGCTCGGAATCGATGACGAAAATGAAGAACAAAACCGCCGTGATTCTGAAGAAACCCACCGCGAGGGAGGAGGAGGAGAGTCAGAATTGGACCCAGAACTCGAATCATTGAGGCGGAGGAGGAGCTCTGCTGCCATCCTTCACCTTCTTCAGGGGATTCGGGCTGGAATTGTGTCTGAATCCGAGAACAACGAGGGCGGAGACAACAACCGCGAACGTGTTATTCTGATCAATCCTTTCAACCAGACTATCATTGTTCAAGGCGGCAGCGGTGGCGGTAATCCGTTTGATTCGAACAATCTGTCCCAAAACCACCCGTTTGGCACCTTTGGCGATTACTTTATGGGCACGGGTTTAGAGCAGCTCCTGCAGCATTTAGCGGAAAACGACCCGAATCGATATGGGACACCACCGGCCCAAAAGGAGGCGGTGGAGGCAATGCCGACGATCACAATCGAAGAAAACTCGATTCAATGTTCGGTTTGTTTGGAAGAGTTTGAAATCGGAACCCAAGCACGACAGATGCCATGTAAACACAGCTTTCATGGTGACTGTATCCTGCCGTGGCTTGAACTCCATAGTTCTTGCCCAGTTTGCAGGTATCAATTGCCTGCCGATGAGTCAAAGATTAACCGAGAACAAGACGGGTTGAGGGGTGACACGGGAAATCCAAACCGGGTTGCTGGCGAATCGGGAAACGAGGGGAACAACGAGGAGAGACGATTTACCGTATCTCTCCCTTGGCCTTTTAGTGGTTTATTCTCATCTAATAACTTAAATTCGAGTTCGGTGACAAGAACAGCTTCAGGGGACTCGGGGTCATCCCCGAGAGCCAATGAAGCCGATCGTCGAGAAAATAGTGATTAGATATCGAGTCAACTCAAGCAGGTTTGACTCGACGTCTCTGAAACGGGTGCCATATCGAGCTTCTCTCTGTATCTTCTTCGTCTCTAGTCCTATCTTTCATCGTGCGACCATTTATAGATCCATCTCAGCATTCATATTGATTGATTTTGTGTATACATTGATATGATTGTTGGATGTATATATCCCCTGTATAATAATTTATACCATCTTCTTATTACATGCTGCTAACATTGTCAAAGTAGAGTTTTTGCATCATTTAAACATTTTTTTAATTTACTTTTGAACATATTATACTAAAGTACACCGTCACGCTATCTTTATTCACTCAACCCACCATTTAACTTCGTAGTAGTCACAATCCACCCCATCAAATTCTGTGACCCATATAATATCCCACTAAATAATTAAAGATTAAAAAATAAAAAGGTAGAGATAGTCAAATAGATAGACAGATAGACAAGTTAGGGTTTAATAATTAAGACCACGGCACGGTGATATGGCTCCGGTGATGACCATGACGCCAAACCTCCCACCTCTGGCCTTATTTTGTGTTAATTTGAGCTTATAATCTTCCACGTAGGTCTGCCCTCTGCCATAAAATTAATAACCTATTACGCTTCTATTTGTCTAGTTGAGATGTACTTCTTCTTTTAGTTTAGTTTTGTTTGTTGTATAATAAATATATTATTAATGATGACATTTATGAAATAAAACTGGTTCTTATTATTAGAGAATGTAGATAATTATATAAGATGTATAATTATGAATTCAATAAATTTATAGATGTATGTGATTTCATAGTCTAGTTTTCGTAATTTATTATTTATGCAATAAAACCGGTTCTTATTATTAGAGAATGTAGATACGGGTTTAGTATAGTTGGCTCAGTCCTATTGTATAGATGTGCTAGGACCCATTAAGGTTTAATATTAAGATTTCTCTTATATCATTTGTACTCTATAAATAGTTATCAATATAATACAAAATACCTATGACAACCTTAAAATACTTATAAGACCTTTGATATATATATACACACATTCACTGATTCACATACAGAAGAATATGAGTAATGCAGAAATTGATAACATTTCCTCTATTTTTTTAATTTGAAAAAAATATATATAATCTTCTAATAATAGAAGACGGATGTGTATCAAATTTATTAAATAATCATAATTCTTTATTTTATAAAATATATTATAATTACTTAATCTTATCATTCATTTAAGCAAAATTGGAATTTCAATTTTGACTTTTCTAAGTCAAAATTGAACGAAAATTATTAGAGAAATTTCATATATGTCTTACTTATAAACCTTAAAATATCATATTTTTTCACCCTAATTTATAAATATCATATTAACCCTTTATAATATTTTAAAATATCATATTTAACCAAATTTTTAACTTTGTCATTTTAAAATATTTTATAATTATTTTAAATTGTTTTTATTTATAACCAATAAATATTTAATCTTATTGTTTTAATTGTAACAATAATGATATCTTGTACAAAAAGTACAATTATATCTTTCGTATCATGATACGATGTTTCTTACATCACCTCTACCCTCAACCTCGCGTTGACGTTCCACCGTTGGTTCGGTTGTTGACGTCGTTTGTCGCAATTTCTTTCGTGTTTTATAACTATTTAATACATTTTTATTGATGTTTAATATTTATCATTTTGTAAAACCAACCCGTGTATCACACGGATATCTAATCTAATAAACTTTAAAGAAAAAAAATACCATATCAATCAACGTATACAAAAATTAGATGTATATGTTAGTTGTATTTAGTTATTCATTGAATCTATTAGATGCATTAAATAAAATCATATGCATCAAGTTTTTTTATCCATTAGATTAATTTTGTATCCATTATGTATGTGTTAAATTGGTTATCACAATATGTGTTTTTATTTATGTTATAATAATGTTTTTTTATTTATGTTATCATAATACTAGGTTTCAAAGCCCGTGTTTACACGCATGTAAGATCATCGACATATATGTTCTTATATTTCTACATTTTGAGTAAGAAAATATTTGTTAGTTCAAAAAGTGCATAGCAAGAAGGTGACATTTATAATATGTTTGACATTTATTACACATAATGTTATTTATGTTTTTACTTTATAATTTGTTTTGCATCATATGAAAAAATGGGTTGTTGAGAACATGTCTTATATTCTGCGAACCATTGTTAATGTATATGATAAATTTTTGTTCCACATTGTTGTTATGTATAAGAATAAGAATAATAAGTAAAGGGGTAAAAATAAATTTCAGGTTTACAAACCTAACATTTTTAGTATAAAAATAGGGGTTTAAACCAAGTGACTATTTCTTTATATTTGTAGTTTGCATTAAAAGTCATTTAGTAAGAAAAGTAGGATTGAATTAAAATGATGATAATGTTTTGCTTAGTAACTTAATGAAGAAGACAAGTTGTTCAAATTGTTACTCTATTTTGTATATTCCACAACTTCTATTTTTCTAGCAAAGTACGACTTGTAGATTGCTGTTCTTTAGGTCTAATAGATAAACAGATAACATAGCAACGAAACAAAACAAAACCATCGTTCATTAAGCAAATCATTTACGATAACCAACAAGGTAATTAAGCAACCACGAATAGAAAGTCCATTAAGTGGATATTGTTATACAAAGATTTTTAAATAGCATATGTAGCAACATGAAGATTTAAAGTCATAAATCTGTACAAGCCCAAAAGCAGTATGGTATTTAATAACTCCTAATAATATTATCCCAAAAAGTCTAATTAATCTGATTGTGACACATGTGACTGATTATCAAACTAACATGACATTTAAGAGTATCCGGTGGTAGTTGCATAACAAATCAAGATTGAGAACAAACCTTAGTTTTGTCTTCATTTGCCAAGCTTTGTTGTAGCACCATTACCACGACCACTTTTAGACAATCAAAGTAACATAAAATCAATATTGCATCATTAAAGAATTAAGCACTGAAGCTAAGTAATATGATTTGCAACCATAACCCTTTTATGCGCTTCTCTCACCTTGTCTACTGCCGCGCCTTCTCTGTCAAACATGACCCATATGAAAAATATCTAAGATACCCCTTTAAAAACAAAATATAACAAATCTAACAAAGTGTATGTTGTTCCATCTTCAATAGTTTAATCCATTCATATTTTGATCTTACAAGATTATACAAAGGCTTTCAGATTTTTTTAAGAGTATGCACATTCTTCATAGATGATATTTTCAAGGGGAAAGAGTCTAAAATTCCATCATAAGTAATAACATTATAAAAAAAATCTATATAGTGCACATGATTATTACTTTCCTAGATCAACTTATCAGATCATACATGTCAACATCTTACAAGATTATATAAAAACTCTTATGTATGGAAATTTCTAATAGTATGTTAATTTGTCTTTTATGTGGCTTTTATCAAGGAAAAGTTAGGTTATCTACCACCAAGAATTAGAGCCACTTCTCGTCTTGTCATTGTTTGTCGGAAACCTTCTTCATAGGATCTACGTGATATGGGTCTCAGGGGTCTTGTCTTGAAAGAATGCCAGACTTGAATTCCATATGTACTAGCCATGGCTGCAGCCGCTACTGCAAACCCAACAATAAATGGGGGTAGCATGATACACACATATATGGCTCATTATTGATCACGTAAGAAGAAGTTATGGTTTGGCTTGTAATTTTCGCTAATGTCCATTGGTTGTCAAATCAAATCATAAGCTCTTGTAAACCCTAACTCATTATAAACCATTATGATTCAAAAGTGTATAGTGTATACATATACATATATGTAATAAGAGTGATATACAACAATACAAAACATGCGGATACAACTACCACTCCATGAAACTGGTCTAATGAAAAAGATTTGAATCATAAAAATTAAATCCCAAATTGCGTTCAGACCTATCTTCTCTTACAAACATTTTAGTGTAATTATGTATTAATCGAAAATTTATCGGTGACGATATAATTGAATCAAAATAAATCAATAATCATTGTAACAGAAACAATTGAGACAGGGTTCCACAGACATTAGCAACAACAAATCTATAAACCAATAACCATTTCTATTAAATTTTGGGATATTGGAGCAATTTGCAACAAAGCAGCAACGTGAATCATTGCAGCAGAAATCCAATTTAAGTATGTACCTAAGACTGGTTGTATTAGGAGACCACTATTGATCACATAAGAAGAAGTTGTTGATTGTTAATCACAACCACACTTAATAAATATGAAAATCCTTTTGTATATGATAAGATCGATTTCCTACAATAATATAACCAAAATTAAGTAAAGAAACTAAACATTATAAAACAAATGAAAACAACCGAACTACACAAAAATTAAAAATAGGAAAAATGTCATAAAAACATAAGAAAGTGATGTTATTAAGAAGAACTAACTTCTTTTTTTGTAATACAAATAAAGTTTTCTTACAGACATGTCATCGAACATCTTCCTTGTATGTTAATTATGTAACTATAACATCGAGTTTTGAAACTATAATATTTCTTAGTAATCAACTCAATCACGTTTAATTTCAACAGAAATAAAAAATACCATTGAGAAGAAAAAAGACATACCTTTAAGAATCATCATAATCGTATGCCTATGAAATTCATCCGGTGCTTGTCATTTTCCTCTTCTGAAACGTGTTTAAGACTTCGAAAACATGCCTTCATTTAATCCTATCTATGGTTACCTTACAAATTGATAGGAATAGACACCAAAACTCTCAAATTCTTGAGCGAACCCTCCGGCATATCCACCTTTAACATCATATTCGAGGCTTCGACTTACCAATCTACAATTATTCCTGCCATATAGGGAATCCACCCACCATTTCCATACCAACCATCCATTATCAATTTAGCTCCCACTAATTGTCTTCAATTTGAATAAACACACATCCAAAGCAATGCTACATAAGATTACTCTAATTTAATTTAATAATATTACAATATTTAATTTAATGGTGATAGTAACTCATATTCACTAATTGAGGTTTGAATGTGAGTTTAAAGACAATTATTGAAACCTAAATGTAACTACTCATAATTAAATGATAAGCTAAGTCATTGAAGTCATAACTTAAACTCATTAAATTACATTGATTGAGATTTAAGAAGCATAGGCCCATGTACAATACAAATTCAAATTATCCAAATTATGACACATCAACATATCATATACTTTAATTTTCTTGAATTTTAAAAATGAGGCCTAATGACCATTACCACATAGGATTAAAAGCATCTTAAGTTAAAGTATGTATAGATGCCTAATAAGAGGAAGCCGAGTTGTAGCAAGAAGGTGACATGGTAATGCCATGACTACTGAAACACCACTCCACAAGTTTGCGGGGACAGTGTATGGAAGGGGAAGTGAGGACGAGGTACCGATCTTGAATTCGTAAGACGATAATTAAGATGCAATATGGGATTGACCAGTGTATCTCTTTTAATCTAATCATTATTTTTATTAAACTTATATATATATTTTTAATCTAATTAATGTCTTTATAATTTATTTTATATATTTTTAATTAATGTAATGTTTTATTTTAATATTTATTAAATTTCTTATTAATTATAACTTTAATAAAAAAGTGAAAAAAAAGATTAAAAGGCTAAAAATAACCATTACCAACTTTTATATATTAGAAAAAGAAATAATATAAGGCTCATATGACATAAAGATATGGGAACTGTGAGAGGAAACCCTCCTCTGCTCTAAGACCATGCGAAGCACTCAAGCTGAAGCCATTGGCTTCCCCATCGGGTTTCTTGAGTTTGAGGGGAACACCGCTACACCCATACCCCAACCTAGTGTTGTAAAACTCAGCCTAGGTGGTAGTCGGACCCCAACCTTGGCGAGTTTCATATAATCGTACTAAATACTCAGGATCGGGCAAACTCGGTCAAAGTTGGACCAAACAAGACCTCTGCGGGCTCGGCGTCAACATTTTTTTCCTATTCTATTAGGTCAGAGTGGGAATGGAAGACAGGTAACACACGATTTCTTCCTCCCCCTCGACAGCCATAAGGTAACACCCAAACCCTAAGTATAATTGGAATTCGATTTTTGTAGACTCTTAAGTCAATTTTGATGTAGATAAAGATGTTGGAATTCAATGCTAGCATCTGTGTTGGTTTATGGAATTTGATTTAGCGTCTGTGTTTACTGTTCAGAACTTCAAGAGTTCAAGTTCTGTTGATTTCTGGATACTTCTATTTAGAACTCAATTTCGATTTAGCAAATGTTTGAACTTAATTTTGATTTTTTGAGATGGTTCAAAGTTCTATTGATTTATGGAATTCGATTTTAGCATCTGTGTTTAGAATTCAATTTGATTTTTTATTCTGTATAGTGCTAGATACTTCAGGATGCTTCATCGGGTTTTTTTTTTTTTTTGATTTTTTGATCTATCTGATTAGATCTCATCAACTTGATTTTAGCATCTGTGTTTTGACTTTTTGTGAACAGAAGTCAACATGATTTTTTGATTTATGCATACTTCATCTATTATGTCTCAAATGATGAAAATCACTTTTAGATTAGTGTTGTTAAACATATGTTTTGGGTCTATGAACTTTTATATTTATATACGAGTATTTTTGAACAAGTGGTAAATAATTTTGAAATTTATATAATAAAAAAAATCCAATCCAAGTACTTCCTACCTAAACCGAGTACTTGCTACTCCTTGCCGACCGCCCGGCTCCCGCCTGCAACATTGCCCTAACCCAATCGGTTTCTTTCCCTTTGGCTTGGCCAACCCGATGCTAAGATTGGAAAAAAATTATACTAACTTTTGGGTTGTGAATGTGATGTGGAAGCTAGGTTGGGCAGCCCATTTAGGTAGTGCTAGGATCACCTTCAAAGATATACAAATCACCTACCAAGGTGATTTACACTCCAAATTAACTACCATAAGATTCATATGGAAATGGTAAACAACATAACATCGAAATGAGTTGGGAGACATCTAAGTAAATCAATCCAATACTCAATACTCGAACACCAAAACTTATAAAGGCTGTTATCGTTCAAACTCAGCAATAAAAAGGGCCTTAAAATGCATTAGGCATTACATATCGTTTCTCACAAAAATGTTAGACCAATTGAGTTTTGTCGATATTAAAATCGACTACAGTTTACCAATAGAATAATAATAAGGGCCATCCAATGGGCAAAAATCGACACAAAATACTCATGTAAAGAATCACTTTACCGTAACAATTTTGATTATAGATGCAGTTCCGACACGATGTAGAGCCACAACAGCATCGCCAGCCTTGCACAGTCCTTTATCTTTAGCATGTTTCAGAGAGAAGTCAATTGCTTCTTCTGTGGATTCATCATGAGAAGCTCTAGCAGATCCTGCAATCAAAACCGGAACCAAGCCCCTAAAGATTAGACTATGTCGAGCCGGGGACTCGTCACTGCATGACCAATCAAATGAATCGGTTTTGATTTCAGGAACCACCACAGAAAGTATTGGCATCCCTGGTCGGTACTTAGCCACTAGTTTTGCGGTGCTTCCGCCTCTGGTCAGAACCAATATCAGACTTGCTTTGGATGAGATGGCGGTTCGAACAGCAGATGAGGCTAAACTTTCAAGTGGGCTCATGGGCACGGGTACATTTGCGGTTATCCGTTTGAAAACATCTGCATAATTTATTGTGTTTTCAGCTTCCATGCAAATCTTGGCCATGGTTTGAACCGCGAGTTCCGGGTAGGCCCCGGCTGCTGTTTCTCCACTAAGCATGACACAGTCTGTGCCATCGAGAACTGCGTTAGCAACGTCTGTGGCTTCGGCTCGAGTAGGCCTTGGGGACTTGATCATTGACTCCAACATTTGAGTGGCGGTTACAACCGGCTTTCCTTGTAGGTTGCACTTGTATATCATCACTTTCTGAGCTAGAAATATTTTCTCGATTGGGATTTCCATACCAAGGTCACCACGCGCCACCATAAATGCATCAGAGTTGGCCAGAATCTCATCAAAGTTTGCAACACCTTCTTGATTTTCAACCTAACAAAGTTTAGAAGTTAAAACCCACATTATTTCAACTCATTTAGTTCTATCTCTAATTATTTAATTTATAATAATATAATAAAAACAATTTGGACAGAAAATGTTTGACCCTTCTAGAAGAAACGCACCTTAGACATAAGAAGGATGTTTTTTGCATGTTCTCCAAGCAACTTGCGAACCTCAACCAAATCTGAACCTTTTCTGACAAACGACAGAGCGATCATATCAATCTTATTAGGAACACCCCATTTCATGATATCTTCTTTATCTTTCTCAGTCAATGTAGGGAGATCTACAATCACTCCTGGAAGATTAACGTTTTTGCGTTCACCAAGAACTGCAGTGTTCTCACAACGACAACGAACTAAGCCATTTTTAGTGTCACAAGACAGAACAGTAAATGAAATGGTGCCATCTGAACAGAGGATGACACTTTGTGGTTTTACATCATGAGCCAACTTCTTGTAGCTCATGCAGATCATCTGATCATCGCCTTTAATTGTGTAATCGGTAGAGATTGTGATCTCTTGACCTTGTTTTAGTTGGATTGGCTTGCCATCTTTCAGAAATCCGGTTCGAATCTCTGGGCCCTTAAGTAAAATAAAATTCATGTCATAAATTACACTTTGTATCAACAATATGTTTGAAAATACTTGAACCAAAAAAAAAGAGAGAGCTTTCTTTCTACTATTAGCTACACATCCTCTGATAATGAACTGGATAAAGAGAATTCACAAGTAGTTTCAACTAGTAAACAGATTGGCATCTTGTTTCTTACCTAAAAAGTTAACCTGATTTATTAAGTAAACGTTTCAGTCAATCGCAGATCATAAAGTCTATGAACAAAAACAGAGGTTACCAACTGATGACAACTTCTACTATTTACAGAAAAAAATTTAATCATGATTTATAAGAAATTTGAACACCACAATTAATTGAGAAATTGGGAGAGGTCTTGGGCCAATGGTTAAAATGTTACATAATAATATGTTCTTGCTCCAAAAAAATTTTAAAAAAAATCCTTCTGATGCAACAAGTAGTTTGATAGTGATGTTTGCCATTGATCAAACGCCCAAAATGTTAATCAATACAGGTTCAAGAAATTATTGTAAATAAACTCAAAGTTAATGTTTAAACATTCATGAACATCTGAAAATTTGTATATTTAAACATGAACATGTAATGTAACATTGTAACATGTAGTTAATGTTATTCTTACTAAATAATATGCTTAATAAATATATTAGATTTAAACTTGTTTGTTTATTAAGTATGAACAATGACCCTACTAAAATTATAAACATTTTTTTGTCATCGATATGATATAAATTGCTCAATCTAGATCTTATTAAATGCACTTTGAGTGTCACAAAAAAAACCATCATGAGATGGCCTACCGGGTAAGACACTAGCTCTCCGCGGAAGTCCAGGATTCTAGTCTCACGAGAGTTTCAATACAATGTCGGTAAGAAAATGGCAATGGTATCGGTGAGGCCGTATGCATCTGAGCAAATACTCGACCTCCGGATAATCCCAAACCAGAAAAAACTCCTAAAAAATAAATTTCAAAGTACCACAAACAAACAGATTTATATCCACCAATTAGCAATCAGCATGAAACTTGAAGAGAACAGATGGACAAAGCAATAAACCCCACCAAAAACAAATATTACCCTGTATGCTATGTATAAAATATTCAATTGCCCAATATATTTTTTACACACAAACTATTTGACTTTGCAAAATTCAAGAACAATTAAGCAATACTTCAGGACCAGCTAGAAAAAAAAGAGAGCAGTTTCTACTTTTTTTCTCATTCAAAACTGTAAAATTGTTCACAATCCTTGCGATAAACCTATAGGGTTGGATCTCAGAAGAACGTGGACTTTTAATTTAGGTCAAACAGAGAAATTTTGTAGTAAAAATGATATAAAAAACTCAAATACCAAACAACTCGTGAACAAGATCTGATTTTGCAAGAATTTTACAAAAAAAGAAGCAAAAGTCAGATTTGTATAATTTTCAAACATTAAAATCGACCATCTATGCACAACAGAGGAACTGTAGCGTTGACGTGGATCATACGCAACAACCAAATAGAAACTAATTCAAGCAATCGATTAGAAAAGAATAGAAGAACATACTTTGGTGTCCAGCATGACAGCACAGAGAATACCAGTGTTATCCATAGCCGTGCGGAGATTATCTAGGGTTTCCTGGTGGTACTCAAACGATCCATGTGAGAAATTGAATCGAGCAACGTTCATCCCTGCCCTCAACAGCTTCTCAACCATCGGAACCGATCGAGAAGCCGGTCCCAAAGTACAAACAATCTTCGTCTTCGGCCTCTTTGTTCCAACTACTTGCTGGCTATGATCAGTCTTCATTTGATCCATTCGATCTTCGATCAACAAAATCAACCAACAGCAATCACTCAGATATTTGTGAACCGAGGATTGAAGAAGAACCTAAAATCTGGGAACGGAATTAAGAATTGAGCGGCGGTTTTTGTGAGAATCAAATGGGGTTTGCTTGTTGAATTTATATAGAAATTAATTCGAATAATTAACTTTTAGTGTGAGTATGGCTTTGAGAATTTGGAATGGTTTATAATTTATATATATGCCATATACTTATATATATATATATATATATATATGTGTGTGTGTGTGTGTTTTTCAATAAATATTTAATATAATATTATGTATTTACTTTTTCTCCAAGTGTGTTTTCATTCTTCGAGAAGGCGATATTTTAGCGAAGAAAATCACCTAGGTTTTGACCAATTGTGGAATTGATGGTTTTGATTTTGACTTTGAACTAGAAATCTTGTGCTTTGGTTTTGTTTGGAAACAAGAGAACATGTATCGTAACGTTTAGTTTTAGAACCAAGGTTAAGAACGTGTTTTATGCTAGTTTTTATTTAAAATTATTAAGATGTGTCTTATATAACAATTATGGTTTATTTATTCTTACAAAATTGTGAACTGCTTTTTATTGTTTAAATATGTATTTTTTTTGCATGACAATCCTTATTATCTAAAAGTTATATCCCTCTTCCGAATGGTAAATTCTTATTATATATAAATCATCTCCCTTTATCTAAACATTGTTTGTACCTCATGGAGAACTACTAAAAGTTTTAGTATGTATATTATATATTTAATAGATATTTATTTATCTTATAAAATAATTAAAAACTTGATTAATCAGTTTTCAATGTGAAACGGTTGTAAGATAAAGTTGGATTTGTAATTTCTAACTATATATGAAGATTATCACTGTCTTTTGTGTGTGTGTCTCTCTCTCTCTCTCTATATATAGGGGAAAGTTTAAATGATAATTATTTTTCGTACAATAACCAATTTAGTCCTTGATTAAAATTAATCAATGATTACGAATTTTTGGTGGCTCATTAATGAGGGGTATTTTGAGAAAATCAAATCTCGTTCATAAATGATAATCCACCCGGACGCAGTTCACTATTAGGTAAATATATAAATGATCAAAATACATTTATTAACAAGTTATTAATGATGTTAAAAATAGTTCTCTCAGTTTTCATACAAAAACCATTTTCGTTTAAACTTTTTCATATATATATATATATATATATATATATATATATATATATATTGTGATCTATTGATTAGAATTATATAATGCTAGAAATTGTTTGTATCTTTCTTTCTCAAAATAAGAGTTGCTCCCATTTGATATCTAGGAGAAGATTTAAACGAGATTTGTTTTTTGGGTGAGAACTGCATGAACTAATCTTGACCACTGATTAAAATAAATCAATGGCTAATAATTGTAAGGGCTCATTAATGCGTTCATTAATGAAAGGTATTTTAGGAAACTAAGCCTAACTCATTAATGACGGTCCACCCGGGCGCTAATGATGTTACAGTTGGGTAAATATATAAACGACTAAAATACATCTATTAATGAGTAACTAATGATGTTACAGATAGTTCTCTCACAAACAACATTTCTCATTTGAACTTATATATACATATATATATATATACTATCTGAAGACTGGAAAATTCGTTGAATCCCCTTGGATCTTCGATAGTTGATAGGAACCAATATTTGATGTTTGAGATCGCTTCTGTGCGCAGAGTATCGAAAGGAACCTCTCGGAGAAGTTCCGGGCCTCGGCAGCCTGGGAGGATGATGCAATTCTATTTTCTAAGGGGGGCGTTTACAAAGATAGAGAGTGGAAGAGGGGGGGTTTAAGATTGAGGTTAATACACGTTTCTCTTAAGTGTAATAATATTTTTATTATAATAATGATAGTAGCGAACTATTTAGTTGCTAAAACTCCTAAAAGTGCACGTGTCTAAATTGTTATAACCATCATATGAAGGGGCTATAAATGATTCTTTAGAATTTAGAAAGGTATATAAGCCGATTTGGGCACCATGCCCAATATTACATCACTTTAGCCGCCTCTACGGGTTAAAGGTGCACTGTGTGTTTTTGTGTGTGGGACGAGAGCAGAACGAGGGAGGAAACGGATAAATACTGCTTCGATTTGACTTGTTTTCAAAGTGAAAATATCATTATGATTCCTTACATCTTTATGATCATTCATGTGATAGTTTAATGGAAATTGATTAAGATTCTTACGGGGTTCTGATGAGGATTCCGTTGCTGTAAGAACGTAGAGTAAACGGAGAGTTTTAGGTGATTTTTGAATCATTAAATCTTCTTTAAATTGCAATTGATTGTGAGGGATTTGCTTTTAAAGTGTATGGGATCTCAAGAAATCAGAATCACGAATTTTAATTGAGTCTTGAGTTGAATCAGGTTTGGTTAGGGTCAATTGAGTGTATTAGATCACAAATGTTCTTGGTTCTAAACTGAAATCGTAAATCATGTCAAGTATAAACCAATAGAAAACCGTGGAATCGGAAATGGGAATGTAAGCAAAATTGTAAACCAATAAGAACAATGGAATCGTGAACGGGTGTAAATTTTAGAATCGGAAACTATACATATATAAAGGGATAGTAATTTAGGAGTTGAGTCCCTTGGGGGATTCCCCATAGTCACGGATCGCAAATCGTAGTAAAGGCATGAATCTTAAATTAACAGTTGGAGAGGTGAGAATCACTAATTGGTTACAGGGAAACGAAAAAACTAAACAAACTTAAGATAAATCGAAAACTAAGTCTAAATGAACCGAAAACGGGGATTGAGAGTAAATCATGAATTACGATTGAGTGGATCGCAAATCACGAAGATGGGAGACAATCGTAAAACGTGTACATTAATTCAATCGAAGACGTCATAATCATAAATTGAATTGAAAATCTCATAGCAGGATCGTGAATCATGGGTAGGAGCAATCATGAAACTTGACAAGTGAGGAATCGTAAATCTCACATGATTACAATCGTAAATCACATAAGTAGGAATCGCAAATTGACTGAGTGACAGGATATTAAGGACTTCCATAACATGATAGTGAATACATGGATTATGACCCTGGGTAATATCTGATATTGTGGAAACCTTAACTGAAAGTGATTGTCGGTAGACGCGAGTCTCTCGATACATAACTGAATTACTGTTAACTGTTGTCCTACAATCAGGTGAGTTATACTGACTTACTCATTATATTAGTGTGAAATGTGCATGTTATGTGATTGTGAAAGTGTAACTAATGTGTTAATATGTGAAGTGAGGGATTGTGTTATATTGTGGTGAAAACACAACTCGAGTACAATTAGACATGCGAAATCTTTGATACGACATGGATAGTCAACTGTGACCCAAAGTGTGAAATCGCCGTCAATGCAATGCTTAGGTACTATGTGTGTGGATATGTGACCATGGATGTTATGATGTATACATACCTAGTGTAGTGTGTAAGTTGTGTGCTCGCTAAGTTAATTTTTTGCTTACTATTGGTCTTTTATATCCTGATTTGACCGTGGGAAAACTCCAGCACAGTGAAGACGGCTCATCCATTTTGAAACGTTTTTACGTTGTTTGCTTTAATTTCATAACTGTATGTTGAAAACAATATTTGTAATTGATTACTTTGTTAAAGTTTTTTGGAAATTGTAAATGACGTATAGTTACAAGTGTGAGACCTTATCATGAATTTTGTTGAAATGATATGGTTGTTAATATTCTAACCTTATTGTCATACTTTATCCGCTTTTGATAAATAAGTTTAGGTATTAACTATAAATTACAAAATATCTAAAGTAAGATATAATTTTTATAATCGATGCTTACTGCTGGACGATGATTATGAATAGTCGATTGTTAATAATTACGTCAAGGGGTGTTTTTTTTATAAAAATCATTGTTTTTTTTATAGAATAATAAAATATTTTAACTTTTTTTCTTCTAATACGTACGTAGTCATTAACAATTGGTTTGATATTATTATTATTATTATAAGAATACAATCGAGTATAAATATAAACAATTAATTATTAATTGTTAAGTACAAAAACACTTTTACTCGCATGAAAAGAGAAGCCCAGTCAAACCCCAAATGAATTAAACATCATGCAATAACACTTTAAAGTTAATACAACCATACATAATTAGTTGAATCACATAGATTATTGATAGGTAATGTATTTATTGAACTAATAGACTAAAATTTGTTATTTTTATATTACATTCTGGTTCTTTTATAATTTTAATGTTGTCAAATATGTCTCAATTAAAATATTCAAAACAATAACAAAAACCAGATCAAACCACATAGAACGAAGTACCGACTCAGTTAGTATGATCCCGACCGTACCTATCCTAAACCAAAGTCCTGTGGTTTGGTCTACCGTCTACACATAAAAACAACTTTTTCTTTCCTAATAGCATTTGTTAGTAATCACACGGAACCATACTATCACACCCTTATGCCAGCATACATTCCTATCACACAGTTCATCACACAGCACATGTAGTATTCACACTTCATCACACCAACTTTTGAAACCTACATACCCATAACACATCAATAAAAAGGAAACATTATTACGCAAGAAATGTGACAACGGTTTCCCTCACATTCGCTCCACCACGATGTGATGAAGTGGAAGGAGTCCCTCACCAGTCACCATAGTGTGATGATCACCACACCATCCCAAAACTTTTCTCACTCTAGAGGCTCAAAGCTCATTGTATAAGAAAATGAGAGCCGAGAAATTAAAATAAAATTAAGTCTCTTATTTGTTTAGTGGGGAGAATTATAAAATGGGAAATAAAATATTTTTCTTTCCCTATTTTCAATTCTCCATATGATAGATATAAAAGATGAGATTTCAAATTTTTATTCTCACATATCTCTCTCTCTAACCATCGAGATTCACTCCACTAGACCAAAACCTTTCACTCTCTCTCCAACGGTGACAACAAATCGACTGGCGGCCTCCATCGAAGAATGCCTCTCTTTCTCTCTCTCTAGTATTAAGGATCTCTTTCTCCAGCATTTTGTGCCTCGGAGGCGGCTCTTCTCCGGTAAAAGTATACGTTTCTCTTTGTCTCGCACTCTCTCCATCTCTATCTGTCTTGGTCTAAACATGGGGAACAAACTTGTTTTTTTTTTTTTTAATTTCATTCTCTACAATCATTTTTCTGTAATTTATAATTTAATTCATTATACAAACGCCCTTTAAGATTATAATAATACGTAAGGACGTGGGATAAAGATTTGTGGGTCACGAGGTTTTTCCTAAATATCTCATTGGTTCTAGTTTTTTGTATTTATAGGACGTAGTGGTGGCCGGTGGGGCTTCCTAGGCTTTTTGTTAGGTTCCGTAACTTGAAGAAGTGGGCAAGCCCTTTGGTTATTGCTAATTGTTTTAAGTTTTTGTTTTGTGGTTTAAATTAACATTAATTTAATTAATTAATTAATTAACAAAAGTGTAGTTGTGTACGGATTGTGTATTATAAGTTAAAGTTTTGATGCTAATTAAGTGGTTTTAGAGGGTCTCGAGTGGAATAACTTTTTTGCCCTTGTTTTAGCATACATGGTTGAGGTGATGTCAGCCCACATAAACACTTGTCTTCTTGACCCGATGCACATGCCATTGCTTACTACTATCACGTGTCTAAACATACAAGAGTCGGTGGTGTGTTCATGTTGAACCTCGTGATACTCTTACTACTCCGAGGTCCGAACCTACGTCGTTATATTATCACGCTATATTTTAAGACTCGTCTAATTAAGCCGCCGTTTATTTTAAAAAGCGATTTACGTTAGTTAAAAGAACACATAATAAACAAAAGAAAAAAAGACTACGTTATAAAATAAAAGGGAAAAACTACGTTAAATAAAAATAAATTACATTAAGAATAAATACTTCATTAATTAAAAATAATTACGTTAATAAAACATAATACATCGATCGAAGCTTGTTGGAACTTGGAAAACATCAAATAAATATACTCTAAACATCTTGTCAAAGGTGATATCTCTTATCTTTATCGCATACTTTTATGCTTCTTCGAAGATTTATTCCATATTTTTTTGTAAGAGTTCTTTAATTACACGTTATATAGAGGAGTTGTGAGTTGTGACTCTTTGATTCTTTTACAAATTCCCAACGAGTTTGGAAGACACTGAATGTCCACTTGACATCGTTTCTTGTACTTTCTTATGTCTTTTGAACTTTTTTTCGTCTTGTAAAAACGGGAATTATTTGACAAACGTAGCCTAGTGCGGATCTATATCATTAGCAAAATAACACCCTATTGTATGTTGTGATTGTCAAATCCACATATCATGTGAGACAATGTTGCAAGCATGATTTTCAAACAACCTTAGTAACATCTTATATATCGACACTTTCATGTAGTTGAGCAAATTTTCTATAGCTAGTGCATACACTCGACACTTTCACGCATGCATTTTGTGAAACCTATGAACGTCTTATCACTATAAAAAATATCTTATCTCCTCACACTTTATAAAAAGCGTGTAGAAAATAAATTAATTGTCACACTTAAAAGTGTGTAGAATAGTTTAAAACAATTTAGGTAAAAGCAACAAAAAGACTCACACTTTTAAATGTGTAAATGTAATATTAAATAGAGGTTAAGAAAAGTTCACGCTTAAAAGCGTAACTTTTATAACATCGAGATGTTTTTAAAATTTTCACACTTAGAGTGTGAAGATTTATAATATTGTTCACACTAATAAATATGACACTTTAACTATATTTTTCACATTTTTACACGTATATTGTATAACGAAAAATTATCACACCATATTTTTTCACACCCATTTATAATTTTTTACATTTTAAAATATGAAAAATCAACATATTTGTTGTAGTATATGTTTTTTATAATAACATTGATGTCATCATATGTAGGGTTTTTTTTTTCTTTCAAATACTCACTTAAATATAAATCAATTGTACACTGCTTGAAAACTCGTTTAAGAACTTTTCCTATGTATTTTAGTTTATAAACTCCTTTGTAATCACTTTTATAATTAATAAAATGCATTATCTTTCATTCATTTTAAGGGTGAACACCTAATAAGAGCACAAATACATCATAATTAGACACCATATATAAACCCACAAGAAGTCAAAATGACATATATATACTTGCACCCAAACATGTGGTTAACTTGATATTCCTATCTCAAAAAATTTAAAACATGAAATAAATAACTATTAAATAGCTAGTATTATGATAATTTATTTAAAAAGTTTTAAAATTTTAAATGAATAATAACTAAATAGGTTTATGATAATTTTTTTAACATTTTAAATATATAATTACCAAATAGGTTATAATATAATAATTCATTAAATTTATAAAATAAGAATTATCTTAAAATTCATAAATTAGACTTGTCATCATTTAAAGAGTTAATTGTCAATTTCGTCATTTAACTATCTCATTTCTTCCGATTTGATCCTTTAACTTCAAAAGTGACCAAGATGGGCCTTAAAGATCCACTTTTCGGTCTGAATGGTCCTTTCGTTAGTTGACTGTTAGTCAACTCTGTTAAGTCAAGGTAAAATGACAATTTTACCCTTATTTTTATTATTTAATTATTAAAATTAAATTATTAATTTTAGCAAAAGTGGTCAAATGGCACATACTCTCCCTCTAGAGTCTAGACAAGCACCACCACTCACCTACTACTCACCATGGCTATTCATCTTCTTCTCCTCTACGAATTACTCACCATCACCTTTTCTTTATTCCACCTGCCATTTTTCCTTCATAAAATCACCACTGTTGTGTTTTCCTTCTTGCAATCTTTTTCTTGGGGTTTCCTTCTTTATTTCATAGTTACCTTTTCTTTCTATTTTTTTTACCGGTGATTTTTTTCTTGCGATTTCCTTCATAAAATCACCACTATTGTTGTTCTTTCTTCTCCTTCTATTTTTCTTCTGTTGTTCTTTTGTAGTCTTCAAAACAGATATGGGGTTTTTACATTATTTGGGTATAGATATAGGGTTTTCACACGATTTGAGTACAGATCTAGGTTTTTGTTGCACAAAGACGTTGTTGGTGGTTACGATTTTTTATGTTGTCGATGATGGGGTTTTATGTGGTGATGGTGGTGGGGTCTTCGGTGGTGATGGCTAGGGTTTTCTATGGTGGCGGTAGATGGAGGTGTTAGTAGATTGTGAAGTGGTGGCTAGGGTTTTCTGCGGGGGCAGAGTGCGAGAAAGAGAGAGAGCCGACGATGCGGTGTGTGGTGACCGGTGGTTGTGCTCAGGGGGTGGTAGGGGCGGTGGTTATCAAGAGGTAGACCAGAAACTAATTCTTTGCTAGACAACTTGTTAATATATTTGAAATTTAGGTGTGACAGTCTTTTGTGCCACAACCAACTCAGCTTGGGAGTTGATTCAGAATACAAACAGGTTTCAGTTGAAGGATCTGCAGAGCTGAGATCTAACAAATAGATATCTCTCTCTTTGTGCCATTAGTATTGGCTTTCCCTTCTTATCATAAATTGTTCCTGCATGCTTTCTGAAGGTGACTTCATAATCCTCATCACACAATT
>JAUEJL010052685.1:0-20561 GCA_032274825.1 Drosophyllum lusitanicum
TTTCAAAAGATGATGACTTGGTTTTGAAAAGACAAATGTTTTTGGTTGTACTCACTAGCTATGTTTATAGCTAACCCCGTGTGTAAAATATTTTGTATCCGCAGGATGTCTAGTGGCCTTGGTGAGGCGGGTAGATGCCTTGGGCATAGCTTTGTTGCATTTCCGGTAATCTTGGATTTCCACTCTTTTGTATATGGTCGTGAGATTGACTGTGGTAACACCGAAAGTTTTGGATTATGTTCATTGATAATGTTATTTGTTAAAAGGTTACTTTATTTTGTTGAAATACTTAAAGAAAATTTCAATGCTTCCGCAATAAGTTAAAGAGTTTTGTATAAATATGTTTTCAATTGAGATTTGAAAAAGTTTAAATTTGTACTGAAAATCAGGGTGTTACAATATTCACGATGTTAAACACCCCATCTAGGCATCCATCACACGTCATTCTTTCACTCTTCCTAGTGCAGATCATGTCATGTGAAGAGGCTTTCCTTTATAGGTTTAAATCTTCTCATGTTGTGGTCAAACATGACCCCTCATGTTCTCTCACATACATAAAAGCGAGTTCTTTATTTTAAGTCAATAATGGGTTCCTTCGCAGGTCTCACTCTCATTGTTTGTGAGAAAACATGATGGATCATGTTTGACTAAACATGAGAGGATCTTAACTCTTCCTTTATGTATTTGTTTACTAATTTGTGTGGGAGTGAAAAGAAAATGAAAGATTATGAGTGGCTTAAAACCTACTATACACTCGCACCAATAAAAAATTTAAAGCCGTTTATCAAATCGATTTGAGTTTCTCAAGTTGTTCAAATCTAGTTGTTCACGTTTGATAATTTTTTATCCCGTTATGAAAATTAATTCGAATTTGTATTACTACTATTAAAATTGATTTGAATTCAAATATTCAAATTAGATTCAAATTCAAATAAAACCAAAATCATGACTCGTAACTTTGTTCCATTTTCTACCAAGTTTAAACTAAATCTAATCATAAAACTTTGTGACGAATCTAATATTTTGGACATCTAATTGGAGGGCTGAGCTTTCAATGACGAGTTAAAAGAAGATTTATAGGAATTTTTATTACTCTTAAAATATCATAATACTATATATTGATAATATAAAAAAATATAAAATATAAATAGAGTAATAATACACATACATATACATATGTGTATACATTCAATTTTCGAGTTGGATGATGAATTTATTATAGATTCAAATATAAAAATATAAGACTAAAATCCTATGTTTAACAACTTCACCCTTAAGACACTTATGCCTTCGAATCTTCGATCGTTCCTTCTTACAAAAAAATCACCAATTTACTCTAAAATTTTAATGAACTTTGATTAATGATCTATTTAATAAGAAAAATCTTTTAGATAACATTTATCGAAGGAGGTTATATATCCTCCTACTTTTTCTTTCTACTTATCCTCCTATTTACAAGATTAACACAAATATTAAAATCATTAAAGGGAGTAAGAAAAAAGAATTGTAAACTTCACATGTTATCTTGTGATAAATAAAATGATAAAGCAGAATGATATATTATATTTATTTATCGAAATATTTTTTTATCGATCTTAAAACAATTTTGAGGATTTCATAATTACACCTCGAGTTAAGCAAAGGTAACTTGGGGAGAACGAAACTGTGCGGCTGGTTTTGAAAAAAAAACCGGGTTCTCTTCTCCTACTTTTCATGTGTTTTGATTACAAAAGTCGAAACTCAGCATATTCTCCTCCTCCTTTTTTTTACCAAATCTTCCTACACCTGATTCACGCTACCTGCAACCGCCTCTCCCATTCTCAAAATTATCTCCTTCGATTTTAATCTTGCAGAGTTTCTCGCTGTTGATCAGTCAATATGCATTCCAATCACTTGCTTCTCGAAGAACCAATCAGAATGGCATCAATCCTCGAGCCTTCTAAAGCTGTAAGTATTCAATTTCGATCCATGGATCTAATTTTGTGTGTTTTCTTTATTTATGAATTCACGAGTGTAATCTCACTTATATTATGTCTACATGTTGTTTGCCTATTAACGATCTTGATTTGCGATTTGATTTACGTATTTACAGAATTTCTTCCCTGCGATGACCAAAATCGTTGGAACTTTAGGTCCTCGCTCACGATCTGTCGATGTTATCTCTGGCTGCCTCAAAGCTGGCATGTCTGGTATGTTTTTGTTTCATTTTTTTTTTTTTGATGTTCATGTGTGTGGGGTCATTGACTCATTGGTATTGAATGGAATTCATGTTACCTATTTGATGATTTGTTATGCTCGTATAGCGATGTCAAGTTGGAGTTAATTTTTGTAACTGTGTTTTGACACCGACTTGCCATCCCTTTTAGATTTGAAGCTTGAAAGCAGCGTCTCTAATTTGATGTCTTGTTACTGTACTAACTTTTGTGGTGGTTTGGCTGATGTGGATGGCAGTTGCTAGATTCGATTTTTCGTGGGGAGACTCCGAGTATCACCAGGAAACTTTGGATAATCTGAGGGCCGCTGTCAAGAGCACTAAGAAGCTTTGCGCCGTATGTTATTTTTTCCATTCTTTATAACCACTTCGGTTGATCATTTTAATAAGAATAACAATAGCAAAATCTTCTGGTTAATGTTTGTGAGAATAGTTCTGCTGTTGGATTTTCTTTAGTCCTTTTCATTAAGTCTGTCATCTTCAATAGATAGTAAAAAGAATGTTTAATTAATGTAACAAAATAGGTCGAGCATGTTTAGGTCAAATTGCGTGTATCAACCTCTCCTACACGTGTGATTGGAGGTATCAGAACTTGCCATACACAAGTTTCTTTCTTGGTGCTAGCTTCTCACTCTCTCCTCTAGGATTCTCATGCAAAATATTATAAAGAATCAAAGTGAGGTTCTGAGTTTCACCATAAAGAACTTTGTTCCATTTTTTTCTGAAAAATTAAGGATATATCTCGTTATAAGGGGTAAACTTGAGGAAGTTGGATCATACTATACTAAATGGATGCCTATATTGGAGCTAATTATGTTTGCAAATGGATACTAGTTGTCGGATGGAGGGATAGAGGGTGTGATAAAATACTTCCTTGTTGCCCAATGTGTATTTACAGGCAGAACTGCTTACATACATCACACCCTTTTACTGCTTCAAAACTAGTGACAAGTATCTCCTTAACTTTTGAGCTATAACTAAAGTGGCTGCCCCATTTATTTTGTGTAAGGTTAGATAGTTTCCCAAGAAGATATCATCTAATGTTGTTCCATATCTTATTAACGTAACTATGAGGGTAAGGTATTATAATAGGTCCTTTTACTTCCAGGTTATGCTCGATACAGTTGGCGCTGAGATGCAGGTTGTGAATAAGAGCGAGAAGGCTATTTCCCTTCAACAGGATGATAATGTTATTCTGACCCCTGACAAAGGTCAGGAAGCTTCTTCTCAAGTACTGCCAATCAACTTTGATGGACTAGCTAAGGTGAGAATGCTGTTGCACACTAGATTTTAATAAACTATTGAAGTTGTATAATTTAATTTTGATAATTTACCTAAAAAACCATAAAGTTTTTTACTGAAAATTTGCATGCTGGTACTACTATATGATCCATTTATTACAGATGTGCGTGCGCGCATGTTCTTAGTATCGTGGTTGTAGAACTGCTGATGAGTTATTCAGACCCCTTTATAGTGTTGCTTTATGCTTATGAGACTGTTTATTATATGGTTTTTTACAGGCTATGAAGAAGGGAGACACCATTTTTGTTGGTCAGTACTTGTTCACAGGAAGTGAAACCACCTCTGTTTGGCTGGAGGTATGAGATCTCCTTTTTCTCGTGTTTTTTTTAAAAATAGAGCATCTCTCTTTTTGCTCATTTAGGTGAGTTAAATGTGTATATTCACATGGAATGCCGTTTTACATGTTCGATCTTCCAGTTGAAATGTATGCTTTTTACCAATACATAACCAAGTATGATTTGTTCATGTTTGGACTTGAGCAGGTTGATAAAGTGGACGGGGATGATGTTGATTGCAAGATAAAGAATTCTGCAACTCTAGCTGGGGCATTGTTCACTCTCCATGCCTCCCAAATTCATATTGATCTGCCTACTCTTACAGAAAAAGATAAAGAGGTAAAACTTATAGTAACTTGAAATCATCCCAAATTCTATGTTCTAGTTTGATTACATGTGAAATTTATAGTAATGAAGATATCGTAATGAAATTAAGAATATGTATATCACTGTATATCTGATTTTTATTTAATTAATAGTAATCATGATATGTTATTTGACTATTTGTCAAATTAATAAATTACAATCTCTCTTTAGTTAATTGTAATTAAATTAGTGCGTACATTTTTTTTTTGTTTTACTTTACTTGTATATCTGATTTTTATTATTGTTTTTCTTACATCTACTGATTTATTTATGTACCTGATATTTCTAGTTTATATTATTTCCACTAATAGTACCTTTATTTATTGACACTGGCGATTTATGCTTCAAGTATTTTTTGGTTCATCATCTGGTGTCGATAGTGGTTCTAACTTGTTTAGTGCTCTTAGTCGTTTAACATTTTTGTATTCGCTCTTGTCCCAATAAATAAAACCAAAAGCTCGGGTTGGTGATTAATAACGTTAAGAAACATGTGTACTAGTTTTGTTGGCGCTCAGATTATCCTAAAAGAATATGCAAGAAGTTGAATGTTTTTTTACGGTGACTTTTAATCACACTGACCAAATAATTGATGTTTAGGGGAATTAGCCTCTTTCTATAAGCAATTCATGATTTTCTTGTTCAAATAGTTGTAAGAGTTGTGTTAATATTTATGTCTCTTATTTCAGAACATCAGCACTTGGGGGGTTGCAAACAAAATTGACTTTCTCTCATTGTCATACACACGCCATGCACAAGATGTTCGTGAAGTAAGTGTTCTGTTACGAAAGCTCTTATTTATTATTTATTTATTTTGCACATTTGTGCTACTTCTTCCACTTCACTTTATCTGGTTATTCTGAGGATTTTGACAGTATCATGTTTTTTATTTAACCTTTTTGGTTGGAACCACAGGCACGTGAATTTCTTTCCAAGCTTGGTGATCTTAGCCAAACTCAAATATTTGCGAAAATTGAAAACGTAGAGGTGATTGTCTTTGATGTATATGGATTTATTTTGTGATTTTTTCAAGGAAGTCCGAAGTCGTGGTAATGACAAGAGGCCGAATTCAACTATGAGCTTATATTCATTGCTTTCTTCATTTTCTCTACAGGGCCTAACTCACTTTGATGAGATCCTACAAGAGGCAGATGGTATTATTCTTTCCCGTGGGAACCTCGGCATTGATCTTCCACCAGAGAAGGTAACTATTATATGACTAAATAGATTAACTAGCTTTCTGCCAATGTTTGGCTATCTTTAAAAGAAATATACTGTTTTCTGACTTTCTCTCTGACAAGCCAAAATTGCAAGATGTTAACTGGACATATATACATTTTGCAGGTGTTTTTATTTCAAAAAGCTGCTCTTTACAAGTGTAACATGGCGGGAAAACCAGCAGTGCTTACTCGTGTTGTGGATAGCATGACTGACAATTTAAGGCCAACTCGTGCAGAAGCAACTGATGTTGCTAATGCTGTTTTAGACGGTTTGTTGCTTTCTTGTTCTAACTGGAGTCTGTTCATTTGTCAACATTTCATTCGTATTTTCCACATTCTGGTTTTAGTAATATTGCTTCTATAATACAATCGAAGGCTTAAAAGTTAGGCTCTTAAGTTTGTTATTGGTCAGTTACTACCGTACTACTGCTTTTCAAAAAAAAGAAGTTACTACTGTACTACTTTCGTCATGCAAGATCTTGATCCCTTATAAACATAAATCATCACAATGTATTTCATTTTCTTCTTCCAAGCCCTTATTTCTTAGAAAGGTGCTCACTGAGTTACTTACGGAATCTCAAATAACTTCTTTTGTCCTGCAAGATCTTGATCCCTTATAAACATAAATCATCACAATGTCTGCAGGAAGTGATGCAATTCTTCTTGGTGCTGAGACTCTTCGTGGATTATACCCTGTTGAGACCATATCTATTGTTGGTAAAATTTGCGCAGAGGTAATACATTTAATTATGTGATAGTCGAACTTATTTAGGTTTACATTATAAAGTTTAGATCATGGGTTTTACTGTAAATGTAATTTTACTCGTCTTGAATAATTTTAGCTCAAAAACATGCTGTTTTCTTTCTTAAAAGTAAACAAACCAACAAGCCAAAGCATCACATTATGAAATTATAAAATTCTTGTATTTATATTTGGTGTACTAGTTATGTTTTATCTCCAGCAGGGTCATACAGGTAAATTAGAAAAATAGCTTAAAAGTTAAAACTTCAAAGGAAATGCTTCAATTGAGTTGCAAGATTCCAAAGTGTATCCTTTAAGGCTTTAAGCACAAAACCGCTTACATTGTTTTAGTCAGAAAAGATTTGTATTGAAATAATACATTGTAATAGTGCTTGTAGTCAATATCTGACACATTAATCATTTATAAGATTTAAAAATGTTTGAACAAAAAAGTGCTTTGGGGCCAACCTGACTTGTACCAAAAATGACCCTTTTTGACCCATTGGTATTGGACTTAGTTATGTACCTTGCGTCTTCTTGATAGGACTTTTGCGATGAAATCCATAAATGTGTGGATATTACTTGCAGGCAGAGAAGGTTTTTAACCAAGATCTGTATTTCAAGAAAACCGTCAAGTATGTTGGGGAACCAATGACTCATTTGGAATCAATTGCTTCATCTGCGGTATCCTTCCAGTTCCATCATGATTCACATGCTTTCAAGTTTGTAAATCTGGAAAAAAATTTCCCATATCGCAGTATCCTGATCAGTGTGTTTGATGCATTTGTTAGGTTCGTGCTGCCATTAAGGTGAAGGCATCTGTTATTATTTGCTTTACTTCTTCTGGAAGGGCTGCAAGGTATATATGATCTAAAAAAGAAATTAATAAGTTACTATTTTGCTTTAGCAACAAAAATAAATTCTATTTCTTCACTTTGTTCATAAGACAAGTTTTGCAGTCTAAAAATGTAAACCATCTTAAATGCAGATTAATTGCAAAGTATCGGCCTACCATGCCAGTCCTATCGGTTGTCATTCCCAGGTTAAAGACAAATCAATTACGCTGGAGTTTTAGTGGTGCATTTGAGGTATATCTTAACATAACTTAAATGCCCTGTCTCTCATCTAGTCATCTGAAGCTAAAGGTTGGAATGGAACAAACTTTTGTCCAGAATCTTAATCTTTTCTACAACTTGTATTTGTCACAATACCTTTATTATTTCAATAAATATTTTATTTTTTAATAAGAATGATTTTTGGAGGTTTTCTGCATTAGAACTTAGAAGTAAGATTTGGAAGACTTCCGATTTTATTTTTCTTTTTGTTACCTATTCATAACCTTTAGTATATTCTCTTTATTCTTTACAATACTTTTTTAAAAAGAAGCAAAATAAAAATTAAGCTGATGCTTTATTTATCCTTGAAATGAATGGCCAGGCAAGGCAATCACTTATTGTCAGAGGTCTTTTCCCCATGCTTGCTGACCCTCGACACCCTGTAAGTTTTTTTTAAAATCCTGTGGCTTTATTTACTATCATCTGCTCATTTCAAAAGTTCATATGATATTCAATAATTAGAACAGATAATCAACTTTAATATTACAAGCTGTAATAAAATAAGTCGTAAACGATGGTGTTTGGATGCGCTTTTGTAGTTTGAAGTTCTAATGCTTAACTTTCACATATATAGTTCTCTTGTAAAGAATCATAAATAAAATGACCAAAAAAGATGTTATTATGTCTACACATTGTCAAAAGGAATGGAGATCTCAAATTAAGTTAAAGGGGTAAATATGTAACTTTTCGTTTATAGTCTTAGATAATCATAGTATTGCAACTGGTATGAAACGGATTATACAAAACTGACAATTTGACGCCTAATAATCAGAAAATAAAAAACAGAACTTGTTTTTCCAAACGCTAACAACCGGATAATCAGTTCCAAGACACATCCATACACCTCCTAATTTCCCACAAAAACATGGTTGATAACCTTGGGCGTTTGGATATTAGATTGATTTAATGCCATTGCTATTTAAGCTTTAGCTTAAATATTCACTAGTCTAACTCATCTATTTGCAGGCTGAATCTACAAATGCAACAAATGAGTCGGTCCTGAAGGTTGCACTAGATCACGGAAAAGCCTCAGGAGTGATCAAGTCACATGATCGGGTTGTGATCTGCCAAAAGGTTGGAGATGCATCCGTGGTTAAGATTATCGAGCTTGAAGATTAGAAAAACATTTGCACTCAGGACATCTTTTGATTTAAATTATTGCCCTCAATTTTTTGGAAGCGGCGGTGGATATATCGCTAGCAGCTAAGAGGTCTTTCGAACCTCCAACAGTTCATAAAAACTTGTATGCTATATTAAATATTTAATGTTTTGTTGTGGGGCAAATGTTGGTTCTACAAAATCCAGTTTCTGATACAATACTTAATGCCCATTTATATCTTAATAGTCTGATCAAGAATAGAATAAAATGGGGTTTTCTGGTTTCTTCTCAGTTATGATTCTTATTTAGCAGCCTCAAAAGGTATCCGTAGATTCTTATTTAACAGACAATGTAATGTGTATATAAGAATCATACATATACAAGTTACATTGTAACAGAAGGTTTACAATTTTTCAAATAGCGAATTCAGACACCTTAAAGCCTTGTCCTTGTTTAGGAGTTGGACATAAAGTCATATTCATGAACTATAACAACATGAATTAAAGTGCGAAAGAAGTAAATCAATGCGACTTTTATGCGGTTATGTAGATCATGTTATCTGCTTTACACGGCGGAAATAGAGAGATTGATTCATTTTACTGTTACATATAAGAGTATTTTAGTGGATGGATTAGGTCGATGAGTTGCGCTCCAACGTGACTTGCAATCGTGGATCCAAAACTCTGTACCCTTCGGCACCTTCAAGCACATGCCAATTTTTTTTTTTTGAAAGGCCGTCTGACTTTTATTAAAACAAAGGAGACCGAGAACAACGAAGCGCCCTGCAAGATGCTGAAAGCAAAATAACCGACCAGCAATCAAATAAACTTTGAAACTGTACACAAAAGAACCTACCAAACGACCCAAAGCCGCAACTAAAATGAAAATTACACCTAAAAAAAACTCAAATGTTCTTATTTAACACTTTAACCTTTTACTCAAATGTTTATAATAACAAAATAAAACAACTACGACGAAGTCGTAGAAATTCTTGAAGCTTGAAAATACGAAGAAAAAAAATGAAAATCGAAGATTCGAAGTTAATGTTGATGAAGAAGGCCAACTTATGCAATCGAAACGTTGTCGTTTTCTATGTACATAAATCAATAATTCACTTTTTAAAGGTTTTCTGAACTTTTAATCCTCTAACATTAAATGAGTCTTAAGCCTTGTTAAAACAACAAGGCGCCCATGGCCTAATGGATAAGGCGTCTGACTTCTAATCAGGCGATTGTGGGTTCGAGTCCCACTGGGCGTGTATTTTTTTTTCATTTCGAGTTTTGATTCGCAGCTGTGAATAATTTTGCGAGTTGTTATGCTGCCACTGCTGTTTGTTCTATTTTTTGATTGGACATTGCTGTTTGTTCTAGTTAGTTATACATACTTTTGGTGTTTGATTCATGTTATGTTTTAGGTTGTTCGAGATGATACACATACGTTTTTAATGCCTTTATTATACCTTGATAACGGTTTTCTAATTTTTCTTATAGTTCTTTGTAACTTATAGCTTTGTTTTAGGGTAATGTTAAGCATCTTGGCTTCATATTTAAACTAGTTGAATTACTTGTGTACGTAATGAGTAAGCTTTAAAAAACCTTAAATATCTAACGTGTAATTATGCATAAATGCATAATACAACATAATAAATAGAGAAACATTTCACAATTGATCAAAGTGAAGTACAGATATTCGACAATTTGATCACAAGTACAATTCAAATACAATATGTTATAGTTAACAAAAGCATCAAATTGAATCCATTTTGAATAATCAGATTTTACTACATTACAAACATTCAGACATGAGAAATATGATGATGAGAGAATCCAGATTGTTTTGAAAAGATATAACTTAGTAACTCTGAGTTTTGACTTTTGATAATGCATTAAAAAACAACTTCAAATATGAACCAAACATCGTTAGTCATTGTATATATCCTTGTATATGTATTTAGATCGCTAAACAAAATATAAGAAATTAAGTACGTAATTATTTATAATAGTCAAATATGGGTTCTAACCAATTTGCTTATGAATATGTGAGTTTTAGTTTAGTTATTAGATTTATTATTTATTGAAAAATGATATATCTGCGAACTTTTTTCTCCTACTTACCATAAGATGACATGTGGAGTCCACTAATTCTCTTTCCTCACCTCCTTTATTGATTTTGATAATTGTATCGATCTTGTGAGTACGTATGAGAATAAATAGGAGGAAAAGGTAAAATATAGAAGGATATATCATATCTCGTTTGGTTCAATGTTATATCATGTAAACAAAGACTATAATAAAATAGGAAAAAGAATATAATTAAACTAATAAACAGTGCTTTTTTTTATTTATTATCTTTTAGCAGAATTTCATATTATATATTGAAATGGTTGTTTCTACCTTCTATATAAAAAGAACTCTATCCCTAAAAAATCAACTAAATAAGTTGATACTATTCATTGTCCTTGCTTCACCCGCTTTCATTCTTTTCATCTTCACACGTTATCTGTGAGAGTGTAAGAACATACTTGCTTCACTTGATCCATTCTTTCCATCTTCACAGGCCTTCCATGAGAAATCACCATTCCTATATCCTTCCTGCATCTTCTTCCATCAAAATTTTTTAGGTACATTCTTATTCATCTGCTTTATAATTGTGTTCATAAAACTTCTTGCAGGAGATCTGTTTCATAATCAATTGACGACATGCGGTGATTTCTTTTGTTCAATCGTTTTTGCAACACCAATTATGGAGACCCACACCATCATTCTCAAGTTCTACAATAGGTAACATCGGTGTTGCAAATATCGGCCTACTCGATGAGTAATCTCTACTCGGACATAAGCCGAGACGAGTTGGGTTAAATCGGCCTGTTACTCGGTCCTCGGTCAAAGCCGGTCAAACTCGGCCTACCCGTCCTTGCCGGTCTCCTTGGTCAAAACCGATTAACAACAAATTCATTTTTTTACCTATGAAAGAGAGGCGATTAAGATAGAAGAGACGCATGAGAGAGTGAGAGTGATACCTCTTGCAATTCAGATGGAGACGTGAGGTGGGAGACAGCCCGCAAATCAGATAGACTGATGTGGGTGAGATAGAAGACCGGCGATGTAGACGACCAAAAATTAGTGCAAAACAATGGGCGATTGAAAAAGAAAGGGGCATGGGGTTGAGGAACTACGATGAAATAAGGAGGGAGGCTTTTTTTTAACCTAGAAACCTTCCTTACTAGGCCATTTACTTACCTGCAGTGTTTATTTTTTAATTTTTATTAGTAACTTTATGGCCCAATGTTTGGGCTGAGAGCTGTAAAGTTGTTCAAACATTAATTCTTAGATCCAGTAGAAAATAACTATCAAGAAATTTAGAGATTTGTTTGATTAGATATTCAAACTTATAATATTTTTATATTTTTAGCCATATGTTATAAGTAAATATGAAATTTATTTTAGAATTTCCAATCCAAGTACTCCCTGCCTAGACCGATTACTCGTTACACTCCAGTCGACAGCTCGACTACCGTCTAGCGAGTTCTACAACATCCGGTAACATTACTACATTCGATTAAAAGCGTCTATTATGGGTTTTTAGGTTTTCATTCAATTAAAAACGTATACCTCTGGATTTATCCCTTTGACAAACATCAATTTTTTTGGTTTTTGTTTCAAACCTTCAAAAATGACTCTTAGCTGACCCTTCAATGCTATGATGCCCATTATCCTTGTCGCCTACGCCATCGTGTTTCTCAATCTTGTACTTCAAAGTATGTTATCCTCTGCGATAATAATTATAACGTTCTTCCCCTTCAATTCGACATTATTTCTCTTCATTTTGGTAAGCTTGACATATGTTTTTTTGGTTTCATAGCAAGTGTTAGATACATTGCACACACCAGGTGTTCAACAAATGCCTAAATAAATTGTTCTTGAATTTTTATAAATTTTATAGAACCCTATGTGCTATGTATATACTATTTACCACTCTTTGATGAATTCGGGTCAGCGGAAGCCATTTTGTTCAGGCCATACGGGGTTTAAATTGGCTCGAGCCAAGATGACCCTTGTCTTTTGTTTTGGCATCTATTTGTTGAGTTGGCTCGAGCCAATATTGATCTGGATACATAGGAGCCATTTTATCCGATACAATAGACAATGTTTGTAAAAGGTGAGAAATTATATTGATGTTCTATGTGGGTGTGTGAATTATGGATGTAGATTATAGAAGATTTATTTGAAGGAAAAAAACTTATATGAATATTTCATAATTTGTTGCTATCATTAACCATGATAGTTATTGTCATTAGTCTTTTACTTTGGTGTAGGTAAATGGAGATTTCCAAACCGTGAGTGTTTCTCTGAAGACTAATATATGTAATTTTGAGGTAAGAATATGACTCTCTTTCTAAAGTAGCTTTCGTAAGAATCATGACAATTCTTATCATAATATATTTCCTCATTTATTATAAGACCTTTAAATAGGTTTAAGCTACTTATTTTTGTTTGTGGACATCGCATGTTAGATGTGACAATTATGACCCATTTATATATGTACAATCCTTGACCAGAAATCTTGAGTCTAGAAGACTAGAAGTGACTTTACGCCTCGTGTGAAAGTCTAATTTGTAAAAACAAGGATGCTACCTGTCAAACTTCCTGATCCTAAGAAAGTACCCTGTATATTTTAACCTTTATAATTTTCTTTAATTTCCATTCTATCTGGCTTAAGATGTTTTCCTTAATACTCGAGGTGTTAATTTCGATCATTTACTCATGGATGGGTTGATTCAGGTTATTGTTATTATTTGTGATCTATAGGGCTCAAATGACCAATTTAAAGCATAGGTAAATAGGAACAAATCAAATGATTGAAACCCGGTGGAAAGTCAAAGTAGTGTTGTATTTTTTGAACATGTAAAACCTCCTAAACGTATTTCCTATAACTAAACTCATACATTACTTCAACAATACTTTCTAAAAGCATAAGATAATAATTCGTATTGTTGTATACTTATTTTTTAAATTATTGGTTTTTTGACTTGCTTATGTAGCAAAAGAAAGCTCTCTAGAGGAACTATAATGAAAGAATGGATAAGGGAACATGCAAATCTAACAAAAAATGATTGTGCATTATTATATGCAGGATATGTTTTAAAAAAAACTTTCGAATGACATATATGTATTAGATAATCGTGTATAATTAGTTCCTTTCCAATTTCCATAATATAGGGATAAGTATGACCATCCTCTTAGATTTAAGTTTCCGAATTGCTAATTAGAAAACTGCGAATTAGTAACCGAGGGATGTTTATAAAGTTCATTTGGGTTTTGGTAATGGCAATAAACCTACAACTTGTATGTCTTTAGTATTGTCGGTTTATTAGGCTAAAATCATCATACACCTTTGATATTGTTTTTATAAAATCACTTAGATCTTAATTAAAAAATTAACATAAAACGTCATGGGCTGTGCTTAGCACAACCATGAGTTCTTACTAGTAATAATCATATAAAAGCCTTGCATGATGATAAAGGTGGTTAGGATGTAACCTTAATTAGCTTTTGAGTTCAAACATGTCAATCCTCCCTTTTTCCATTCTATTTTTCTAAAATGATATTTTTGTGGGTCTAATCTTTAGACTCGAACTAATCATTTTCTGAGAACCACCCAACAAACGACAATCAGTTGTCGCAACAGCCTAAGAGAAGAGTAAAGTTAAAGTTAAGAGTTTTTTTTTTTTTTTAAGTTAAGAGTCTCATGCCTATTTCCCCAAAAATCCACCCCACTAAATTTATTTTCCTTTTAGTTTTTTTATTTTAAATTTTAAATTTTAAATTTTGATTTTGATTTTGTTTTATTTTCTTTTTATTTTTTGTCTACTTGCCAAATATTTCCTTTGAATTTTTATTTTTTGTTTGCTTTTCTTGGTTATGGATTTCAATATTCATTTATTTTCTTTTTATTTTTGCATTTAGTGACTACTTCAATTGAAATAAAATCAGCCGTTTAGAGTTTTTTAATATAAAAACCGAAGGAAATGATATAAACTAAAAAAGGGTGTAAATAATCATTCCTTCCCGTCGTGGCCGGGTAGTTAATTAAAGGACAAATTGCATGAAAATACAAGAAACTTTGACTTAGTTACTATTGTATACAACCAATTTTAAAATTTTAAAAATAATACAATTAACTTTCATAATCTCCTCATTGTATGTAAATAACTTTTTTATGTGTTTGTTGTTTAGTTACCATTGTATACAAGAAACTTTGCCATAAATTTCATAGTATATAACAAATTGCATACAATGTGAGGATTATGAAAGTTGATTGTATTATTTTTAAAATTTTAAAGTTGGTTGTATACAATGGTAACTAAGACAAAGTTCATTATGTTTTAATGCAATTTGCTCTTAATTAAATGCACGTTCAAATTAAAGCTTAAAAGTTAAATATCATAAATGTCATGAAGAATACGAAATGCTTAATTTGTGAATATTAATTCGTTTTTACATAAAATTTGCTAACAGATCGACATCATGATTTCTCTTCCATGCAAAAAAGACATAAACTTGTTTAGAGTGAGATCGCTCCATAGAATCTTGAACCAACCCGATGACATCATTTTTATGGGGGTTTATCACCAAGCTCTTTCGCTTCCGAAGAATTGTCTACAAATGTCACATTTACAGTATGCCGATAATGGGGGTCTGGTTGACTTAGAATGTAGCAAACGTGTTTTGCTTATTGAGATGTTATCATCATGCATCCGGTCTAAAGATTAATCTTTCAAAAACCAACCCGAGTTCAATCTGTTGAAGTTGACACGCTTGCAAGACGGTCACATTGTGGCACATGTGTATTTCCGTTTACTTATCTTGGAGTTCTGGTGGGAATGACTATGAATAGGAGTTCGAGTTGGCTTCCAATAATTAATAAGTCTACAACTAAACTAGTAATTGTCATATTGGAAAGCAAAATTCCTATCGTCTGCTGGACGTTTAGTGCTTTGTAAATCGGTTTTAGACTAATGCTCTTTGGGGTACGTTATATTACTTCGCTTTGTTCAAAGCTCCAGAATTAGTACTAAATCAACTAGAAAGCATGTACCCAAGGCTTCTAGCCTAGTGGTACTTGAGTAGTTAGTTTTGGTGTTGCTCATGACCTAAGATCATGGGTTTGAGTCCCGCTGTGGATAAATTTGGTGTACATTTAGAAGTCGTTCAAAAAAAAAAAAATCTAGAAAGCATGTGATGCCAAGTTTTCTGGGGTGGTTCCAATTCAACTCGTAAAATGGTGTGGATTTCCTGGAAAGGTACTTTGGCCGAAAGGGCATTAGAAGATTGTGCGTTAGTAGCTTGAAAGCTCTGAATATCGCCCTTTTAACCAAATGGCGGTGGAGAGAAAAACAGAAAAAAGTGCTCTATGGAATCAAGTAATCACCTCTCTACATGGCTTCAATAGAAGGTTGCAAGTAGACACGGTCGATTCTAAAAATCCGGCTATATGGCGTGCAATCTCTACAATATCGAAACCGTAAGCAAAATTCCACATCAAAATCACTTTTTAGTGAGGAGATGATTGCTGAAAATATGGTGGTAAAGAAGTGGAGATGAGACTTAGATCCATCCGGTGAGTTTTCAGTTGTTTCAAAATTCGTGTCTTGATTGATGATTCTCTTTTGGTCAATAGTAGAGGCCCGAAAACATGGTGGTTGAAGTCTGTCCCAAGCAAGGTCAACATGTTGAAATCTATTAAAAAGGGGGTTCATCATGCATATATAACGCATGTTGTCTTCTATGTGCTTTAGAACTGGATACTAAAGGGTCCGATTTCAAATAAGGTAAAACACAGCGATCATACCCTCGCCTGTAAGCGTGATTGGTGCCATAATAATGGATCAAGTGAATGATGGAAGGGTTTGAACTCAAGGAATTGAAGAACTTCGTCATTTTTAAGGATGTCTTTCGGCTAAATATTCAAAAAAAGAAAAAAAAAATCAAATGAACAAATTAAGAGCAAATGTATGCCTAAGCAAAGTGGTGTATATACACATTAAAAAAAACAAGAAGAAGCAAAATTAACAATTAGTTGAAGATGGATCACTAGTCTTGTTATGGACATTTGATGAGTATTGTTGTTGAAGATCAAGCAACTCCATCTCTTTTTGCCTCAACAAAAGCACCATTCTTTCATTCTCAAGTTTCATTCTTTCATTCCTTAGCTTCTCAACCTCCATTTCCCTTTCTTTTTTGGAACTATATTTCAACCATTTTAACCTTTGTTTCTCCAATTCATATGATTGACTTTGAAACCCTACTCTTTGTTCTTCCAGTTGCATCATCTTTCCCTTCATCCATTGCCTCTTTTCCCATATATTTTTTGTCAAATCTTGAAATACTAAACTCACTTCACCACTAAATTGATGTATTACACTCTCATGACCCTCTTCCGCCGTTCGACCCCTTTTCCGGCTTGATAACCCGTCGTCCTCCTCCTCATCGCCGTCTTCATCTTCCTCCTCATCGCCCTCGTCATCTTCCTCCTCGTCCTCATTACCGTTTGTATGAACACATATCTGTCTATTGCTAGCCTGCTCGGTAGTGGTGACTTCCGGTGGTGAGGAGTGGTGGACTACACCACTCCCGCCGGCACCTCCGCCACCGCCGCAGCTATTGTGGTAAGCACACATTTCCCTAAAGAAAAGATGCTTGGAATTGAGTAATTTTTTGGCTTCTTCCTTCAATTTCGCCGGTAAATGATCCATTGTTTCGAGCAAGCTTTGATTCTCGACAACCTTACAAGCAGTTCCTTTACCTAAAATATCATTAACCCGTTTGTATCGTTTGTTCAAGTCGTTAAATTTATCTTCACATTGCTGTGGAGATACGTAAAACCCTCGTTCCATCATCGCTCTCGAAACCGATTTCCATTTCCCCTTTTTCTGTAAAACACCACCTCCACCTCCCCCTCCCCCTCCACCGCCTCCGCCTCCTCCACCGCCACCTTTCTTCTTCGCCGCCGTGTCGGAACCCGGTGGTTGGTCGGACCCCACTTCATCTCCGATGTAGAAAACCACCATTATCAACAACCTCACCATATTATCTGTCCATTTCATCCTCTGCCATGGAGATGATGACGACCCCTTCTTAAACCTTCCATCGCCGCCGCTGTCTTCGGTGGTAGCCGGATTGTTCAAATTGTTGCTATGAGGTTCTTCCTCATCGCTAATCGGTGATGCTCTTTGTTTAGGAGCGTATGCGTACGGTTGTTTCGACGAGGCGGCAGCAAACGGTGATTGTTGGTGGATGAAATTGGGATTTTGCTGGTGGTTTAAGGACATTTCAAGCCCTAACATTCCGGACCCAGCAGATGTGTTACTGAAGATGCCATTACCATCCATTGGATCAGCTTATGAAAAAAATAAAAAGAATTATACAAGATAAAGATCAAAATTTGATTTGTGAAATGAATTGAAGATGAAAACCCAGAAGTTGGAATCCAGAAAAAGGTGGGAAATTTGGGGTAGAGATGAAGGTGGAATGATAGTCCATAATAAGGTGGGGGTGATGAAGGTGATATAGAAAGAAGAATGGGGGTCAAGGGGCGGAGCAGCTGGTTTTGGTATTGTGAAGCTTGGTTTGGTTTTACCGACAAGTAGCCTGCCCATTGTTTTCTGCCACCCTTTTTAGGAGGATTATATATGCAAGCTACTTGTTGTATACATGTATCTATAGGTTGTTTTTTTTCTTTTTTCTTTTTTTTAAATTTAATTGGGGGTGGGTTTGGGTTTTGGGCTTAAAGAGTCCACAGAATTGGTAAAACTGTCAACGTATGTATTTTAATGGAGTTGACCTTTAGGTTAAATTCACGTAGAATTTGATCATGGTGGTGACACAGTTTCGACTTTCCTTTACAAAAAGAAAATTCTATTTTATTAATTTTAGAAAAAGAAAATTTTATTTTATATATTTTTATTTTAATAAAAGAAAATTTTATAATACAAAACCTATCTTTTGTGATTGATAAAAGTTACTATACTATTAATTTAATTTTTTTACATAGTTATGTCATGATGATTATGCCAATCTTTCGTTATAAATAAAATGCTAACATTAATAAAATCTGTTAGATATATTCAGTTATCCATTTAAATAGAAAATTTTAATTAATAATCTTAACCATTTATTTTGATAAAAATTGAAATTTAATTTAGTTTTTCTAGGTCAAAATTGAATTTAAAATCAAATTATTAGAGAGAATTTCATATAGGGTTTAGTTTTTAAAAATATATTCAAGTTGTTACATTTTGCTATTGTGTGTACTGAATTTTCAAACTTAGCATTTAGTGTATCAGATTTATCAAACTTACCATTTTATGTATCTAACTTGCTATAGTGAGTACCAAGTTGACATGACATGGGTTTCACTGACTTGGCATATGACTTGGACTTTTCATTATTTAAAATAAATACAAAATAAAATCCTTAGAACATCTTCATCTGCAATTCTGAAATCTTCATACGATTCATCTTCTTTTTCATGGTGTGCGTCTTCATCATTGATTGTTCAGATCTCATGTTAGAACATTTGTTGCTTGGGTCTTCATCTTCATCTATCTTTGTCTGCGGTTTTAGTTACATATATTGCGATGGGCTTCGTCTTCTTCGGTTCAAATCTCACGATTTGGGTATTCCATTTAGATCTCACAAGAACGAAGCAGGAGAACTTCAAACCATCTATGGGTTCATCTGATTAGGGTTCGAGTTTATGATTCCAATTTTGTTGTGGATGCGATTTTGAAAGTACAATCAATTAGGGTTCATGATCGATCTGTATATCAGGTGAAAACATCATATTGGTTTCATCTTGTTTATGATACCAATTATGATGTAGGTACCATCTTGAATGTACAATCAATTAAGGTTCATAATCGATCTATATTATTTGAAACTTCATATTGGTTTCATCTTGACTGGGATTCGAATTCAACATGGGTTGGTTCATAATTGATCTGCCAAAACACCATGTATCCTTTGATTTTGATTCAAGGTTTAGTTTGAGATTTGGATTTTTGTTTCATGAGTTTTGATGTAAGTGTTTTTATCTCTAATGTTTTGATTTAAGGGTTTCTTTCATCTTCTATCAATTCCCATGTTCCAGATCCATGGTATACAAACCAATAGATTTGTGAAAATGTGCTCTTCGATTTGAACTAATCGATTTGGATTCAAGGTTTCGATTTGAAGTCTGAACCAAACTGTTTTGTGTATATTAGATCCAGTCATCCAGATCTGAGTTTGAGTCCTTCACCATGTTTGATTTTGTTTATATTTGATTAGTTCATATCAACACACAAGGTTTGGGTTTATTCAAATCGAATTTGGTTTAAGCTATTTGAGATTTCTTCATGGTTCATAAAATGATTTTCCATTAATCTGAGAACCTGTTCATCATCTTCTTTAGCTCACATAATTTATTATGATTTTTTGTTTTCTTATTAGTGATGTGGCAATAAGTATATATGTGGATAATCATAACTACTAAAAATAAATGAAAATGTAAAAAATTACCGATTACCTATTGTATAGGTAATCGGATTAAAAGGTAATTTTTAGAACTTTAGTACATTAAATGGTAACTTTGAAAGTTCAGTAAACACAATAGCAAAATATGATAAATTAGATAAATTTTGGCGAACTAAACCCTTTCATATATGCCCTTTTTAATCATTTTAATTTTTTTAGTTATAATCAGTAAATATTTAACTTTATTACCCTAAGTATAACAATAATAATCGATAATTTGTATAAGAAATACAATCATGACGCTTCCACCGCTGATCTGAGTGCTGAAGTCGTCTATTACCAATTTTTTAAATTCTTATTTCTTTCATATTTTATTAATGTTTATATTAATATTTATATTTATTAAAACCAATTCGTATATTATATGCATATCTAATTTTGTTGAATAATAGAAAGCCAACTTTACAAATTAATTGCAAAAATTGGAATTAATTTGTAAAGCTGGCTTTCTATTTAGATAATTCTAAAACCTTTGCATATCATTTTTTTAACTAATTACATGTTTGTCACAATTAATATTAGTTTTTGATTAATTATGATGAATGACCAAAACGGTTCTCATGACACTCCCAATAAAACTGGTTCTCAAATGAGCATCACTTATATATATACACACGAGAGTTCATTTTAGAATAATTTTTATTACGAGTACCGCGA